>OX578279.1:8773686-9006470 GCA_951217055.1 Gerris lacustris
TTTTAGGGCTTTCGAATTGATCTTCCTGGGAAAACTATGAAAAGCACATAGCAAATCTATGAAACAGATATGAAGTCTCTTGTTGCCTTGGTTGTTGTTGTTGTATTCTATGGTCTTTCTCATAGCATGTGTAATTTTCAATATTAGATCTTGCGTACTTATATTTAGACAGAGTTAGTATTAAGCGTCTTCCATTGTTTGTTCTACTTACACCCTTAACATCTCACCTAGATTTCAACTAACCCACCACACTAAGTAAATAATTCGGTAATTGTCGCAATTTCTGTTGCCTGTTTTCATGATAATGGGAACATCACTAAAACATTCCAGTCTTTTGCTATATCTTTTCTTTCCCATGCTTGAAGTACCTATTTTTTCAAGTTCTATATCTTGGAAGTTCCAACATACTTTAATAATTTCAGGAGATATACCGGCCGCACCTGGTGCTTTCCAGTGTGGGACATGCCTTAGGCATGTCCCACACTGGATCCGCTCATCTCATCTCATCTCAGCTCAGCTCCGATCCTTCCGATCAGGTCCGGCAAATTTCTGCACACTGCTTCCGCTCAGACCGCTTAGATTTTTAATGCAGTTACAATTTTTATGCCAGTCTTGTCTCAGTTATCCACTAGTGCTGTTCGACATGAGTAGAATTGGCTGATATTATTGATAGCAGTAGTAGTAGTGGTGAGGAAGAAGCAGTTATAATAGCTACGCAACTTGCTGCTGAACAACACAACAATAATGACAACAACAGCAAATTTTATTTATTAAGACTTAATATTTTATTTAATAACTCCTTAATTGGATAATTAAGGAATATAACTAATTTAAAGTAAAATACACTAAATAGGTAGAATTAATCCTTATTTTTATTTACTTTGTAAATAATAATTTCCAGTATGATTAAATAATAATTAAATCTCCACAGAGATAAATGTGAAGTATAATTCTAGAGTAATTTAATAATAATAATTCCTAATATAAGAACATAGACATTATTAATAGGGAGATATGAAATGTTTGACATTTCATTTTATTATTCCACTTTAGATTAGTTCACCCTTCCCTCTACTAGATAGCACTCCTATCCATCTCACAGGTTATGGTATATATTAGTCTCAATTATAATTTTATTTATGTAACTTATTCCTTAAATATTCATATAGATTTACTAAGTTTTTCCAATTGTTGCATTTAAATGTTAATTAATAAGGATTAGAGCAATAGGTTATCTAAATTATGGGCATATTGATTGGAATGTTCTCGCTTATAGATTGTATGGTGATTTTATATAGACACTGTATTCAATATTGGCTCTATGTAGTGAGGTTACCAGGGTTTTTTTTTTGTTTTTTTTATCATTGTATCATTGTGAAATCTAGTCTATGTTAATTGTTACTCTTTACTTTGTTTCTGTTTAAATTTTTAAAATTTCATTAATTGTTTTGAATGATGACGTGAAATAGCAGGAGCTTGATATTTTAATTTATTTAATTCTTGATACTTAATTCACTTGACTTTCTCTTATGGAGAAGAAGAATTGTTATTGTTATAGACTTCATGACCAAACAGTTTATTGTAAGTGTAACTGATTAATTTTAAATTGTGTTGTTATTAGTCCTAAAGATTTCTATACTCTATGTTACTTGTAGTAAGACCTTATTTTTCATTAATTGGTGATTATTGTTATTACAGAAATAAAGAATATGACTGAAGATGACCTTAGTAAGAAGGGTCGAAACGTCTCAGTAAAAATGACATAAGGTTATTTATTTACACCTAAAATTGGTCCATCAACCATAACGTCATTAATTAATATTTAAATCAAAGGTTTAATTATAGCTTAATGAACACATATAAACCCTATATGTATGTATATGTATATGTATATATATATATATATATATATATATATATATATATATATATATATATATATATATATATATATATATATATATATATATATATATACATATATATATATATATATATATATATATATATATATATATATATATATATATATATATATATATATATATATATATATATATATATATATATATATATATATATATAAATTAAAGAAATACGGATCCAATGTAGGTGTAGCCATATGTAGGTAATGATATTTTAGGGCTTTCCAATTGATCTTCCTGGGAAACTATGAAAAGCACATAGCAAATCTATGAAACAGATATGAAATCTCTTGTTGTCTTGGTTGTTGTTGTATTCTATGGTCTTTCTCATAACATGTGTAAGTTTCAATATTAGATCTTGCGTACTTATATTTAGACAGTATTAAGCGTCTTCCATTGTTTGTTCTACTTACACCCTTAACATCTCACCTAGATTTCAACTAACCCACCACACTAAGTAAATAATTCGGTAATTGTCGCAATTTCTGTTGTCTGTTTTCATGATAATGGGAACATCACTAAAACATTCCAGTCTTTTGCTATATCTTTTCTTTCCCATGCTAGAAGTACCTATTTTTTCAAGTTCTATATCTTGGAAGTTCCAACATACTTTAATAATTTCATGAGATATACCGGCCGCACCTGCTGCTTTCCCTAAGGCATGTCCCACACTGGATCCGCTCATCTCATCTCATCTCAGCTCAGCTCCGATCCTTCCCATCAGGTCCGGCAAATTTCTGCACACTGCTTCCGCTCAGACCGCTCAGATTTTTAATGCAGTTACATTTTTTATGCCAGTCTTGTCTCAGTTATCCACTAGTGCTGTTCGACATGAGTAGAATTGGCTGATATTATTGATAGCAGTAGTAGTAGTGGTGAGGAAGAAGCAGTTATAATAGCTACGCAACTTGCTGCTGAACAACAGACCACGAAAAAAAGACTTTGGGTGCACGCGATAAATGCAGCCAGAAATGAATGAGAGTTTCACACTCTATGAAAGGTTGAAACAAGAAAATAAAAGATTTTTGTTATTTTCGTAAGTTACGAAAAATAGATGGAGCTTTTAACTGTGATAGAACCAAGTGGAGAAGAGCCATACCTCAAAAAGAGCGGCCTCCAGTAACTTCGAGGTGAGTTCTTTACTGAAGTTGGAGGAAAGAAGGTGGAGAAAGGGCACAGGCAGCCTGGAGCGCCTGCGCGAACCTTCCGCCTTCCGCAGCGTCCGGCAAAATATTCTCGCCGAGCGAAAGAGGTCGGGCTGAACGGAGCTGAGAGGACCGGAGCGGAGCGGAGCGGAGCGGACGCAGTGTGTGGGTTTTCATTTAAATACATGGGTTTTATTTTTTTCATTAAAGTCTGAGCTGAGATGAGATGAGATGAGCGGATCCAGTGTGGGACAAGCCTAAATATTACTTATTTCAGCGTATTTTCCAACTCATTTATTGTTACCGCCTTATCAACAACTTCTTCTTCATCCAAAGTCTCTTCTCTCTCCAGCTCCTCCTCGTCCATATCTAAATTGTTTCCTTTAAGTAATTCCGAGAATTATTCCTTTTACCATTCTTATCACTAGCTAGGCTGTAAGTAGGTAATTGGGTAAGTTATTGACAGATCATGTTTTCTCAATATATTTTAATTTAAAGGCGATGTAGATGAAAGTACATAAATATTGAGTGATACAAATATTTTCACGGAATTGTTTTTACCTCTCAGATTTTTTTTTACTTTCTTACATACGTTGGTAAATATTATGACATTTTTTATGTTACAAAAATTAGATTTTGAAATTCCCTGAAAGTCCCCTGAGTCCAAAAAGTTGTCATTAAAAATTGTCAGGAAAAAAAGGCATGGAAAACCTTTATAGTCATCCCACGATAGATGAGGTCTCGGCTAAGTATGTGAAAATGTCTTTCTTCTGTGCAGACGCGAGAGGTATACTAATAAACTATAGAACCGACATTAATTAAATTTGACATTCATGTTAACAAAAATCATAACCTCAGGTGAAACCGAATAACAAAAACTCAATAACGGTATTTCTCAAAAAAGAATCCTAAGATTTTAATTAAAAACATGTATTGAGTAGTCTATTTAAATGCGAATTAGACTAAATAAGTTAAGTTCCCTGTAAAAAATCTAATTTATGAGAAAATCGCAATGGGAAAGGTTGAGAGGTCGGGATCAATTCCACCCCGGGGATGACACATTTTTATTGTAAATTTTCATAAAATGTTTCATAATAATACCATTTAACCAGGAAATAATTTCAAGATAAAAAGAACTTTTTATATACTACTATATACTGTTATTGTTATATAATATATAATGTTAGTAAAAAAAAAAAAAATAGTTCCGAATTTATTTACTTCACATAAATGACAACCATCTAGAGAGCTGATCTTAAACCTATAAAAGGACAAATCTTTGTACAACGGATCTCCCCAACACCAAATCTAAACCATGCCATCGATATATTTGAAATAATATAAATAATATAATCGATATATTTCCTTTTTTGCTGTCATTCAATGTTTAGCTCTTAATAAAAAATCACAAATTTGAAACCCGTAAAAATGAAGATTGTAAATATGGGATATGGCAAAACAAATAAAATAACTTGCGGATTTTTTCCGAACTAACTTTCCATACAGCAAAATTTGCTGAAACCCAATAAAATTTTGCTGAAAGATGGCTAAAAGTATTAAAATAATGCATTGTCATCGTGTTCTGAGCTATGCTAAAAGTTTCAAATGTCTAGCTATTCGGGAAGTTAGTTAGAAATCGATTGCCAGATTTGTACCGGACAAATAAACAAACAAGAAAGCAAGCTAATAAAAACGTAGTAAAAAAATACTAGACTAGTAGAAATTTCAGTTTTATCGAAGAGTCGATTTATATTTGGAGTAATTATAATATAAAGCCAATAGTACTTAATGATATAACATATCTATAAAAATCATTACTATATCATTATAACGTATTTGGATTTGTGATATTATTTTTGTTTTGACAAAGAAATTGACGGTGAGCGTTTTGTTTGAACTGGAGATACGATATTGTTTCTTATATTTTTTAAATTACTCTTTCACTTGATTTTATCACTAATTTTTAAATATTACTTTTTTAGCTTTTAATAAATTGAACATAAATATTCAGATGAAGGCTGTTAAAAACAAAATCCGTTTATTTACCTCGGCCTGATATTTTCATCAGATTCTCTCTTATCATTAGATTATTTTATATCTAAGTTTATAAAAAACAAACTATGAAATGAACTCAGCCCGAAATCAGTTTATCCAGTGTATAATGAAGTTAAGCAGATGGTAAACTCAACCCAATGAAGGATGAAGTTAAAGAAAAAAATGAAAACAGAAAATATAATTTTCAAAAAATCAAAATTATACTTTTTTTTATTTTAACCCTCAATTTATCCCATTTTCAACAAATAGAACTTAATAAAAAGAAATGTCAATTATGATAAATCGGAGTGTAAATTAAAATGCTGAGGGAATATTTTTAGAGTGCTTGACAATTTAATAGTCTGAAGTTTAAATTGAAAATAAAAATCTCAATTTTAGATATAAATATTTATTGTGTTAGATCTTTATTCCAGAAAATCTTCATCCTAAGTGTGCAAGGAATTATAATTATAATCAAGTCAATAGGTTTTTGTTAAAGATGTATTTATCTTTAACCTTCAACATCTCTGTAATATACCTAATAATTCAAGATATAATAATATGTTCATATGAACTTATCTCCTTTATTTCGTGCTGAAGAACACATCTTATAAATAATGTAAATAGTGTCATCAAAATCTGAAACACTCTGCGGTGTAGCCAGGTATCCATGGTTCGATTCCCGCCGTCGTAATATATTATTTCATCGGCACTTTTATAGAAAAGGGCCCCCCACTTTTTTTTAATCTAATATACCCTCTGACAACCGAATACACACTTTTTTTATGCAAGAGTGTGATATTCCTTTGTCCCAAAGCATATTGGACTGAATATCCCTTTGTCTTAGTAGGTAGTTAGACTAAGGGATATAAACTCTTCTGTATAAAAAACCAAAAGGGGGGCCCTTTTCTATAAGAGTACCATTTCATCAATAATGTAATACCGTGATTTTTGCACACTGCAATAGGCTACATAGTTTGTGAGAGACACCAATGGATGTGCCACGCAAGCGTGACCCATAGGAACTGTTCCAACATCAGAAATTGCGTCATTAAGATGTTGGCTCGGCATTACGCCATGTCCTGCATCGTTTCGTCGTTCATCAGGAGCCCGACGATGCCCACCCAACTCTGGACCTATACTAGATCAAGAAGATCAGATATAGGACTTATCAGAGACGAGCGTGCTCTCATACCGCCATTCTTGCTTGGCTGGCAAAACACACATGATGAGTCGGACGCGACGAAACGATGCAGGACATGGCGTAATGCCGAGCCAACATCTTAATGACGCAATGTCTGATGTTGGAACAGTTCCTATGGGTCACGCTTGCGTAGCTCATCCCTTGGTGTCTCTCACGAACTATGTAATATATTATTATTGGTATTTCTCATTTTATTATTAAAAATTATATTCACTAAATCTTACTTTACAACTATTGATTTAACTTACTTAATTTTAAAAGGGATTTTAACTTTTTTTTCCCCCATTGTTACTTGTTTTTAATTTTAAATAAATTAAAAAAAAAAAAAACTATTAAAATCCTTCAATCTAACAATTATAATAATTATCATTCAGATTAACAGAGCAGTCTACAAATTACACAGAAAATAATTGTTTCTTAAAAATATATTATATAATATGAAGAAAAAGAAATATAAAGTCGGAATTAGTTTCGTTTCAAAAAAAGGGAAAAAATAATTCAATTATAATCATTTTAAACAGCTTCAGACAGATTAAATTGGGATTAAATATATATTTTTTAATTAATAAAAGATTAATTAAAGACAAAAATAAGATTTAAAATACTTTGTTTAATTAATAAATAACGGTAATTAAGATATACCTAATTCGATTAATACTTAGGTATTTTTAATACAAGATGACTCGTCATTAGTCTGAGAAGAGTCGAAAAGGAAGCCCCTTTAGCTTAGGGTTTTTATAATCCATTATTGCCTAATTTATTTAATCCCCTCCACCCCTTTAACAAAAGGTCAAAAATGTATTGATTTTAAATGAATATACAGGTCAAGTGTGTGCTAGTCAGCACACAGCGAGGGTCCGTAGTCAAGTGTGTGCTAGTCAGCACACAGCGAGGGTCCGCAGGCCACACTATATAGTGTTAAACTGTAAAGTGTATAAACAGTGTTTTTTTAAAATGCTAAAAAGCTTACTTTGAACAATTCTAAGGGTCTGATATTCTCAAAACACACTCTGATATAGTATTTTATTGCCACTGAACCGGACTACAACCATATAAATACATCGAAAAGACCATTGTTATAAAAAAAACGTATTTTGTCAATAAAAAATGAAATATATTTTTTTTCGAAATTTCCAAAAAGTGGTATCTTTACTTTTGGTCGAAGAATGTTCAGGAATTTTTTGCACTTCACATAAGCGAGATAGAGGGGGGGGGGGAGGGCACGTTTCACACCAACTTCAAACTTGCCTACGCTCGTCCTATCAAAGTTATAACCAAATAATTATATATTTTTCGATATAAGCTCGACGTACCCTTTCATATGATACCCCTCACGGTGTCGAAAAAAAATTTAACCCTTAAGTTATTTCACCCTAATTTTTTTGAAAAATATTTTTTTTAAGTCGCTATATTTTTAAAATATGTGGGTAGGTACAAGACACATACATGCCAAATTTCAAAGTGATCGGACGAAAGGTGTAGCCGTGAGAGCACGCGAGAGGACAGACGAGCAGACACACGCAGGAAAATATAAGCGTCCTTGGTTTTGCCTACGGACCTTAATAAAAGTATCAATTTAACGAAATTTTAATGAGCGCAGATGGTTCAAATTATTATAGGGATCCATCTGTGAAATGAATCCGGTGAACCATTCAAATTTCTTAAAAAAATCGTGTATGTACCTACTTTTTAAGAAAGTCTTTTAATTAGTGTGGCACATAGCCCACGCCACCTATCGTGCACTTTTTAGAGTTTCGTTGATAAAACCAAAGAAAGAAAATCTAACTGATGATTCTTTCTTGTGTCTGTCTGTCACTCTGTAATCCAATAACTTTTGAATTAAAAGAGATAAAAACATGAAACTTTGCAGTATAAAGATCGTTTTGACGCGAACACAGGCGAACTCAAAATTATCAGCTTTTAAAATTTAAAATGGTGGATAATTCATGTCACAAAAAAAAACATATTTTTAAAAAATTTTCAGTGGGGTATCAAATGAAAGCTACTAATGAGTAGATTACAAATATATATTAACATTTGTTAAAATTGTATTTATATAGGTCAAAATATAGCAAAAACAAATGTCCCCCCTCCAACTGTCCTGTAACGGCTATTTGAAAAATTGTTAATTTTCGTTATTACCGATAAACAACATTGTGACCCCCCATGGGATCGAACCAGGAACCCCTTCCTCTAGTAACACGTGGAAATTGTTCCATTTTCTGCTAGAAATATATAAAATGTGGCATTGAAAAAATAAGAATAGCAATTTGATTAACTAGAAATGGCAGATAATTCATGTCACGCAGTTTTATTTTGAAATTTTGAGGGTATCAAATGAAAGGTATTAAAGAGTAGATTACAAAAATATATAACACTTGTGTAATTTTTTTAAATTTTCCACGCCATTTAGTCAAATAGCATCAAAATTTTGCGTGTCCTTTTGTCCTTATTCTAATGAAATTCATGTTTACAATACCAACGAAATCCTTTGACTTCACACACAACCGCTTTATAATTTACACTATAAAAATGGATGGGTTGCTATCAAAAACGATTTTAAAAAGCGACTCCATCTGTACAAAAGTGATGTTTTTATACAAATTAAATCAAATCTTATTTAATCAAGATATGTTGTTTCGCAAAAATGTTGACAGAAATACAGACAGTAAGACTGACACGGGGCCAATAATGTTTTCTCTGATATCTGATACGTCATACTGATACATTTCTCTGTCTTGGAATTTTTGAATTTGGAGAATTAAATTAAACAAATTAATTAAATAAATGAATCATTAATTAGTCGTAAAAGTAAACTGTCAATAAAAATAAACGAAAATTAAAATTAGCGAGGAAATTTAGTGCCTCGCACTTATTAGCAGACCATCTATCTTTCGAAACGTCAGTAAATCTAGTAGTTTTATTTTAATTTTTCGACTGATTATTGCTATAACCAAAACTTTTATTTAAAATAATAATGTAGACATACTTGTGAATTTTCAGTAAGATTTTTTAATTTTGCAGAAATAAGTTTATTATGCAAAGATATGTTTTCACTACAAATGGTCTAATTTGGTGTCATTGAAAAGAATGTGTGAAAGAGATCGAATCAGAAAAGGAATCGAGGAGACATTTAAAACCTCGCTATATTTCACAAAAGCTCTGTCACAAATCCTTCTCTTCCCGGAGTCTTTCTATTTTACAGTTAAGCCTTTCAATCTCTTTATGAACATTGAAGATGAAAATTCGGGATTGAAGTGCGGAATTTGAACGATAAAGATTATTTCTACAAAGAGAATTGTTTCTGTCTTTTACATAGATATTTTAATCTTTATCTAGTCATTTACATTGGTTACTATAACAGGATGTTTATATAAGATTAATTGGATTCTCTACAAAAAAATCCAGATTAGAGAAGAGATAAATTGATTTTTATTTAACTTGTCTAACTTTATACTTTCTTCAACGGGATATACCATTAACGGGTTGAAAATATAATAGATCTGAAACAAATGGGTCACAAACGAACAAGGTCATAAATCAACTGGTCACAAATGAACCGGATCTTAAATCAACTAGTCACAAATAAACAGGATCTTAAATCAACTGGCCACAAATGAACCGGATCTTAAATCATCTGTGATTTAAGATCCGGATTTAAGATCCGGATTTAGGGATGTGCCACGCAAAAATGGCACATAGGAACTGTTCCAACATCAGACTTACGTCATTAAGATGTTGGCTAAGCATTACACCATGTCCCGCATCGTTTCGTTGCGTCCGACTCATCAGGGGCCCGACGATGCCCACCCAACTCTGGACCTATACCAGACCAAGAAAAGCAGATATAGGGCAATTCATGGCACATCCCTTGGTGTCTCTAAATCACACAGATTGTGTAGCTAATTGCAGTGTGCAAACACAGTAATTTTATTAATAATGTGTTTTGCCAGCCAGGCAAATATGGCGGTGTGAGAGCACGCTCGTCTCTGATAAGTCCTATATCTGATCTTCTTCGTCTGGTATAGGTCCAGAGCTGGGTGAGCATCGTCGGGCCCCTGATGAGTCAGACGCAACGAAACGATGCGGGACATGGTGTAATGCTTAGCCAACATCTTAATGACGTAAGTCTGATGTTGGAACAGTTCCTATGTGCCATTTTTGCGTGGCACATCCCTTGGTGTCTCTCACTCAAACAAATTGTACATGTATATATATATATATATATATTTCTTACGCTATTATCTGTTATCATTATAATCATAAGATCAACATTTTATACATATACACAATCAAAAAATGAGTGGGATTGAAATAAACTATAGACTACCATTTTATTCCAATATTTTTTGCTCTAAATAATATTCCAATATCTTCCTTGCACATTCCATAAATATTATGTATGGTATTTTCCATCGAATACGATCCTTCCCTTATTTTTTCCCATTCCTCTTTGGAACCAATGAATTCAGAAAAAGAAATTAAAAATATATATATATATATATATATATATATATATATATATATATATATATATATATATATATATATATATATATATATATATATATATATATATATATATATATATATATATATATTTATACATATACACAATAGTGCATTTTATAAAAGGAAAAATTCGCTTTATAAAAAATAAAATAAATAAGTCTGAAGAAAAAAGAATCTATCTTTCATACGAAAAGCATTAAACAAGGGGCGCGTTTTTCCGTAGTTTATTTTCCTGTTTACATATACATATATATATATATATATATACATATATATATATATATATATATATATATATATATATATATATATATATATATATATATATATATATATATATATATATATATATATATATATCTTGTGTTTTAATTGCTTTTTCTTCCGCGTGGTTTTGGATTTATACTTTAGGGCGGGCTAAGTCAGATCGAGAACAATCCAGACCCAGAAGTCTCCGTGGGGACCAATAAAGGATGATAAACGTTTGCCCAATCCTACCCCCCCCCCCCACCCCCTCCTCTACTCGACTTTAAAAAATAATCCTCTCCCTTTATTTTATTTACTAACAATTAGTGATATCTCTTTTTTTGCGTCTATTTTCTTTACTTTCTTTTTTAGTTTAAAGTGATAATTTATTTGTGTTGTTCTTTTTAATGAAGCTAATTAATATCTCTCAGGTTAAAACATAAAAAAATCTACGTCAACATTGATTTATTTTCTGACCGTATTTATGAAACTAATTATACTAAATGTACTATATCAGCGTTTCCCAAACTTATTTGACCACAGCCCGGTATGAGATTTTAAAATTTTTCGCGACCCACCTTGAAAAAAAAAAAAATGTATGTCTTTTGAAAAATAAATGTTTTTAAAATAAAAATCAAGTTATTTGTTTGTTTATTCATACTCAAAAATTGCAAAATAATTATTTAAGAAAATATAAGTAATTAAAAAATTAACAATTATATTCATTTAAAACTTTAGTAAATTAACTAAGCTTTGCTTTCCACATATTTTGTCCTTAGTGCGAGGATGATGAACAATTTCAAATTAGGAGGTAATGATGTAAATTTTATTCTCAAATTAGGTTTGACATCCAATATGTTTCGATACTTATTTTTTAAGTACACCAAGGGTGAGAACACAGCTTCACATGTATAATTAGTGACAAAAGGTATTAAAAATTGTATCGCTTTTTAGCATACTTTTGGATACGCCTTTTGACAGCGCAACCAAAAATTAATTAGTGGTACAACAGTTCAAAGACTTTTTTCATAAAATTTGAACACATGAAATTTGAATTACATTATCAACTTCTTGTTTACTAAGATTTAACATTTCTCCCTTTTCAATTTCGACACAAAAAGGATCTTTAATCCACATATTATTTGAAGGAATATCCGTAAAACTATTTATCAGCTCCAGTGGTGTATCCAGCGGTTAGGTCTGGAGGGGGCACTTTCAAAGACAGTTTAGATTGGGGGGGGGGGAGGGAATCGTAGTGGTAACAAGGAAAGGGAACTACTTAATCAACAAAGGAACTGCCCCCCCCCCCCCCCCCACCCTAATGACAAAAAAATTTCCGCGCCCAAATAACACTAACTGTTTTAGAACCTATTGGTTAGAAAATGTTATACTGAAGCTTATTGCAGTACAATATCTTACTGTAAGTCATGGGCGTCGTTTGCAGTTATTATTGGGGGGATCTAAGTTGGGGGCCCCTCAAACGACCTTTGAGGGGCCAAACGACCAAGCCTCTCAAAACAGCGCTTTTATGCATTTCTGATGTGAAATGGAATATGAGGTGAATGTAAAAATTTGTATTAAAAAAAAAAATGCGACGCATTTTTTTTTTTTTTTTTCTCTATCGGGTCAGCGCCCGTCTGGGGGGGCACGTGCCCCCTGTGCCCCCCCCCTGGATACGCCACTGATTAGCTCCGAAAGATGTTCTTGAATTGAAACAGAGAGTGTTTCTAGATGTAAATCTCCTTCATCATAGTTTGCATGGGTTTCAATAAATCTATATGTAATGTTTCAAAAGATTTAAAATTGCTTCATTAAATCAATGAAGAAACTCTATTTTTTCTAAAATTTGGTTAAATAAAAATATTTATTGATAATAATTTCATTTTAATTTTTATAATATTACACCGAATTTTTAACCGAAACCGTTTTTTTCATGTTTTTACAATTTGTTTTCGCGACTCGGTGCCGGGTCGCGACCCGCACTTTGGGAAACACTGCTTTATTTCATGTATATTCCTCATTGAACTCATCGCACTGTTATTCGTACCTTCCACGTCCTAAATCCGCATTACTAAGCCTGAGGGCTCCCTCACCATAATACCTTCACAGACCCCTCCCCCCCCCCCCCCCCACATTTTGGACTTGAAACTTAAATAATTAAACATAATTCTTCACTCAGTCTTCTATGCATAATTCCCATCGAAAATAGTCGTAAGACTGAAACGATCTTCTTGACATATCCATTCATAATGAGACGTCCAAATCCATTGATATAATTTTCATTATAACCAAAACCAACTTAGGATTATGCCTTAAATCATTTATATATGATTAATAAATATAATTAAACACGATTTAAATTTCGTAGGCTTCCAGGGTTGAAGTCAAAATTAAGTTCTAGGTCTATAGGTGACACCCAGTCTCGTGGGGTGACGTTTCTACCTTTCACTCCTAATCTTCAGGGATATTCATGGTGTCAGTCTGTGTTGACAGTGCAAACTAGAGTTCAAAGAGTTGTCACTGTCAAACTGTCAACTTTAACTGATACTCTAACAACCTCAGAGCAAGGAAGGGGTAGAGGGAACTATACTATAGAATCTGGGTCTCAAAAAGTGGTTCATTATGCTACACCCCTATACTAAACCTCCCAAGCGGCAGTTTGGCGAAACAGTATCGATATCTCGATAAAAACTCGAAATTTATCTGATAAGAATAAGTGATATTTTCTTACAACATTTAATAATTTTATTTCTAATACAGTTTTCTTTATAAATATGTACTTTAATGTTTGTTGTTAACCTTATTAATGATCTAAAGGCAGTTCATAAACATGTAACAGTTCCTAGATAACCAATAGCAATCTTCTTTGAGTGGGGTATCAAATAAATGCTACTGATAAGGATTTGTTGACAAGAGTCTGTGGGGACGGAAGAACAAGGAATAGACCAATAAGACAAGGACGACCACGTGATCACTTTAGTTCGGATTGAGCTCGCTTAGGAGGTTTAGTATAGGGGGGTAGCATAATGAACCACTTTTCAAATCGCATTGCTCCCTCTACCCCTTCCTTGCTCTGAGCTAACAACTCTAGATGCTTCTAGTGTTATGAGCGGAACTCACATCCTTGGAGATAGTGTTCTTTCGCATTTTTATAATGTAATTAGGAATACTCTTGATAAATCGGGTATTTAATTAGATTGTTACTCCCCTGTGTGTTTTTAGAATATAAATGGCTTTGACTAAATAACTATTAAGACAAAGGGATGTATATTCCAATGTTCTTTGGGACAAAGGAATATCACACTTCTGTTTTTATAAGGGGAGTAACAGCCTAAAGAAGAACATTCCGTACATCTTCTTTAGATTGTTACTCCCCTCTGTTTTTTATAAGCTTGTAACCATCTAAAGAAGAGCCGATCGATCTCCAGGATATTCTACAACGTATAACACTTATCAGAATTCATGATTGTTTTTTAACAATTTTGCAATATCGAATGAGATAATAAAATCAATTGAATATTACTAAATTGGGACCACCCTAAAGTATTCGAACACCAAATTTTTCATATGAGTCTTTATCAATTTATTATCAAATAAAAACCCTTACCAGTTTTTATAGGTCATTTATTTAATTAAATGGCTTTGACATGCCTTATAAAATATTAAATGCAAATGAAATAATTCTTATTAATCCAGATTCAATTTACAAAGAGTTCAAACATTTTTCGCTTTAATGATTATTTGAAAATCCCTCCGACATATTATGACTTAATATCATTCAATTTTAGTTTACAGAGAATTTGTTGCTTCTCTGTAAACTACAATTTTTAAACATTTAAGCTTAAACTTTTACTTTATTTTTACACTACTTAAAGTTTTACTTTATTTTTACACTACTTAAAGTTTTACTTTATTTTTACACTATTTAAACTTTTACTTTATTTTCACACTACTTAAACTTTTACTTTATTTTTACACTACTTAAACTTTTACTTTATTTTTACACTACTTAAACTTTTACTTTATTTTTACACTATTTAAACTTTTACTTTATTTTTACGCTACTTAAACATTTACTTTATTTTTACGCTACTTAAACTTTTACTTTATTTTTACACTACCTAAACTTTTACTTTATTTTTACAATACTTAAACTTTTACTTTATTTTTACACTACTTAAACTTTTCTCTTTAAAAAAAACTATAAGAATGTCGGCTGTAAATAAAATAAAAATTGAGAATTACGAGGATCTTTACTTTAGACTAATCTTGAGTATTCTAAGTTTTTTTTTAAGTTCGTTATAATTCTGAGCTCGCTTTGAAGTTGTGAGGGATTAAACCAGAGTTAAATGGTTTCGTTGTCTACTTACTGTGTTCTTGTCTAAGAAGAAGAAATACAAGGTGAAAATAGCTAAAAAGAAAGAAGTGTTTTCTTTTTATTTCAGTTCACTGCAGAACTAAAGAATGCTTAAGGTTAACAAGGGGATTAAAGCCAGAAATACGTGAGTGTGTTGCGGGTTCGGCTAATTTGACTATCTACTGTGCCTCGTCCAACAAGACGGGGACTAAACGAAAAAAAAGTGGGGGAAAGTTGTTTTCTCTTTAGTTCACTGCAGACTAGAAATCCCTGTAGGTTTAAGGTTTTCCCTTCGAGAAAATTCAACATCAAGTCGCTCAATTCTCAACCAAACTGGAAAAAATCTCACACAAAAGTTTTACCTCTTGTTAACCTTACTCTGAGCGTACAAAACCTTTTTGTTAATTACATTTTATACAGCTTAACTCTCCCGAGTTCCGACTCACTTCGGTTTTAACCTTTCTTCGGCCCAAACCGTTTCTCCCTTACTTCTTTTCTTCTTTTCTTCTTTTTTTTTTCTTCTCGTTTCTCTTTCACTAAAAGCAAGCTCATTGGCCAGAAAACTAAATCTCTTTAGAAGAGTGAGAGAGAAAAACTAAAAAACTCTCATTCTAACGTTTTGTATCGTTCCGAAAATAAAGTAGGAAGGCAAGAGAAAGGTTTTTGAAGTTGAACAAAAAGTGCGAGAAAGTAAAGCTACCGCTATTAATAAGATTAATTTGTTGCCACGAGTTTAACCTCCCCCCCCTCTGACCGTGAGCTTGAGAGGGAGAACCATCTCCCTCCTTTTTTTTAAGCGGGAGAGAAAAAGGAGGGAAAACTAAAAACGATTTCCAAGGTAGAAAAAAAGTACCGTTTTAACTCTTCTACTCAAAACCCTTTTTTTGGGGGGGGGGGGGGGTGGAGGATTCAATACTAAGGATAATACCTCTAACTCTAAAACTAAAACCTTAAAAACCTAACCTCTTGAAAAATAACAGGAGAAAAAAAATCACACACTGCAACGAGCATGGTCCAAAAAAAACCCTTGCTTCTGGAAAACACATTTTCCAGAGTAAATTGTAACATGTAATGTTACTACAGCACCTCTCGGAAAAACAAGGGTTTGAAAACCTTTGACCCTTGACCCCTCTACCTTCTCACTAAGAGATTTAATTGATCATGACCCATTATGTTTTTTCTGTTCAGAATCTTGTACAGTTCGACAGGTTGAAAATCTCTTAGATAAATATTAAATGTTCGGATATTTTTCTTCCAAAAGAGATTAAAATTAATGTTTGTATAACAAATGGTATCCGAACACATTTCCAATTCTGCACCTGGGAATGTTAAGCTTTTATGTTTTTCTTAGTTACAAAATTTTGGGAGGTCAAAATCGGTACGACAAACTCGAACCAAACGTCCATTTATACATGTTAGTAGTGAATTGTAATTCCCACCCTACGGTGGCAACCCAAAATAGGGCCACGAAAAAATATTTTAGGGTCGCGAAAAATCTTTGAAATCATACAGGCATGAATTAAAAAATGCTTTAAAAAAAAACATTATATATAAAATAGGTTCAATGGATTAAAAAAATATAAATTCAATTTAATAAAGTAAATATAATAAAATTATAACGATAAAATTCATAAGAATAAAGGAAGGTTATTAGAAGAAGATTAAAACTAAATACTTGAAAGGGTGGTAAAAATAAAGCGACAAAATAAGCAACGAGGAGGAATAAAAAGGTGAATCTCTTTTCTTTAAACTTCCGACAGAGGGTCATCAGCCCGCGTCAACATATGTACAGGAATTACTTGGCTCTTTATATAATACAAAACAGACACAATACGAAAATAAACAAACCAAGCAATGCCATTAACCGTATTAAGCAAAATTATCAGTGTGCCCATTTTTTAAAAATTAATCTTCATGCAGTTCCTTAGGGTATGCAATATGCAATACAATATATTCACAGTAGGTTCGCAAAAATGTTAAAGAGAAATTTATAGGGTCGCGGAATCAAAAAGTCGCGAAATGAAAACGTTAATTTAGCATATGTAAATAAGTATTCAACAAGTAATTAAGTTTCATTTCGGTTTTTAACTACATTTTCCACATGGGAAATCTACTTACATGGTTACATTTTTGAATTTGCAAGAATTACAAATGAAAAACAAAAATAAAAATCATATGAGATGGTATTTTTATCACAAGTTTTAGGAGGGCATTACTCGCAAACTTAGAACTAAAATTAATTTCTTAATTACGCCACAGAGGATGATCAAAACAAATATAATAATATAATAATTTGTATATGTTAGATTTTATTGTAATCAGCCCAGTTATGTAGACTCTATAAGCAACTACACAAACGACAGACAGGCATTATTTAAAATCACTTATTTTGGGCTTTGGGGACATCAAACGTTTTTAAATAAATCAAAATCTAATTTTTAAGCCATAATAATTATTTGTCTGTATATTACTATACACAATACACTATGTATATTTGTGTATGAGAAATTAAAAAACCTCATTTCAACGCATGAAAATATAATTTTTAGTCAGTCACCCCGAGAATAAAGTCAAGAAAGGGCCGAAATGTAATCTTTTATATAATCGAGTAGTGTCCTGATAAAGGCGACGCACCTCGAAATGATTTATAACGTTAAAAATTTATGAGCTAAAACCTAGAATTGAACCTGTGACCTCCAGCACGCGAAGCAGGGACTTTAATCCCTTCGTATTGAACACCACGGCCTAAAAATTTCTATTTAAACAGTATTATATATCTATTTATCTATGTATTATTTAGAAATAACTAGACGTCACGTGGCTCATTCTGTTTAAGTATAACTGGACAGCGCGAGACTCATTCATTTTAAACATAACTAATTATCTCTCAGCTCTTTTTCTTTGAATGCAATTAATAAGAAATAACTAGACATCACGTGGCTCTTTCTGTTTAAGTATAACTGGATATTGCGAGACTCATTCAATTTAAATATAACTATCTCTCAGCTCTTTTTTTTAATGCAATTAATAAGAAATAACTAGACATCCCGTGGCTCTTTGGGTTTATGTATAACTGGAGACCGCGAAACTCACTCTTATTGAATATAACTAATGATTTTTCAGATCTTTTTCTTGCATTTGTTTATTTTTTTTTATATATATATTTGAATTATTCATTTATTCATTCATAATTGAGTAGTGTCCCGACGATGGCGACGACTCACCTTGAAATTAATTTTCATTGATAATGCAACCACATTTATTCTGCCCGTTGCCACGGGCTTAACAGCTAGTTATATATAATTATATAATATAATATACAAGTGAACCTATAATTCCTTTTAGACCCATAAACTCAATTACCATATATCTTAGTATGCAAACCTCAGATAGCCACTATCTTGGATTTTTACTTGAATCTAAAGCCCTAGCCACAAATATATTTAATATTTATAAGATATTTAAAATAAGAGAAATCTAGTATAATAGTATGTTTTAGTTATATAATAGTATAGTTTTATGCAAGTTTTGTATCAAAGTATTTTTAAAGAGAAATAAATCTTGAACCATCACACATCTAATAAATATAATCTAGATGCTGAAAAGTGCAATAAATTATCAAGCTGGAAGATTTAGACACGACATCCCTACTTTGAGTATTTACCCTCAACCCGACCTTATTGAACCAAATCTATCTTCAATACCTCCTCACGTTCAACAACTTTATAACACAATCCATACTTTGTTTTAACAAAAAATATTGAGTAGAACCAGTAATTAAATAAAAAAATAGTTTTAAAAAAAAACCTTTGAAAATTTGCATAACAATTTTAGTTATTGATTTATTTTAGTCCAGGAGATAGCGTGCAAAAATTTGTCTGACTAACATCAAGCTAGAATTTTGTATACAAGTCAATCTTTTAGCGTCTTTTAAAAATATGTGGTCGGCTAATTTCGTCTGCGGGACATAGCTTGGCAATAGGCGTTTGAAAAAGACAAACCGGTGGAGGGCAGCCATGTCTCACCAATTATGGTGGACAATGTGATTTTCATGATCCTGAGTACAGAATTAGTTAGTAGACTGAAAATCAAGTTGATGTTATTTTCACACTTGATAGGTTAGTTATTCAAATATTAGTAAAAATCAATGTGGCCACTTGTCAAGGGACAAACTAACATCAACTTGATTTTTTTTCCCCTTTTTGTTATATATATATATATATATATATATATATATATATATATATATATATATATATATATATATATATATATATATATATATAAAAGCACCCACACCACTCAGCTCGACCGTAGATGTATATTTAAGGCGCCTTCACTCAACTTGGGGGTTCGGTCAGGTAAATAAAAAATCAACTCCAAAATTTTCACATAGCCGACGTTTCGGCAACTATATTATGTTGCCATCTTCAGGGCGAGCCTATATAAAAACAAAAGTAATAGGTAAGAGGAGAGAAGGTAAGAATTTATAACAGTAAAGTAAAAAGTAAACAATATAAGTGGAAATAGAAAAAAGAAGAAACAGAAAAAACCCGAGACAAGATCACTTACGTGAAGAACAGAGAATGGAGAGATTATAGCATAAAGATGGGGAAGAGAAACATAAAAGGTAGGAATTGGGAACAGAAGTTAAAAAGAGAGAACAAGGGGAGAGTATATGAAAAAGTAAACAAAGACGGTAAAGTGACAGCTTGGTGGCAGCAGAGCACCTAGTGGTGGAGGCGGCAAGTTAGTGCTGGAGGGTGCTGCGATCTAGCGACGAGAGGAAGAATTATCCGGGCTCTAGGAGAAATTTGTAGAGATCACTAACACCTGCTACGTCGGATCTATAATTCATAGTGTGCCTGTTGCAGTGTATATATAACATTTCAAGGATTCTTCTTTTGTTAATATTTCTTTCCGAATGGAGGATCTTAATATTTTCAGCATTCAGGTCAGCTTGGTGTTGGAGATCAGTGCAGTGGCCTGCTAGAGCAGTAGTGTTCCGTGTCTTCTTGTCTATTGAGTTTTTATGTGCATTTAGTCTGTCCTTCATATAGCACATAGTTTCACCAATATAGACCATATCACAGTCCTTACAATTGATCTGGTAGATAATATTCGACTGTTTCTTGGGGGATATGCTATCTTTGGTCTTCGAAAATAGGTTCCCAATAACCCTTGTTGTGTATTTTGCGAATACTTTGTCTGGCTTAACTTTTTTTAAAACACCTATGATACGCTCGGTGACGCCTTTAACATAGGGTAGTTTAGCGTAACCTCCTGTAGGTAGAGGTCTGTTTGGGGGGTTGGTACCCTGACTCCAGTTTTCAATAAGAGAGTGGACTGTACCACGAGGGTAGCCGTTTTTTCCCAGGATCTTCTTTATTGTGTTTTTGCTTTCTGTGATGTATTCTAAACTAGACATATCTAATATTCTTTTAGTAAAATTACGAGCAACGTTCAATTTTGTAGACAAGGGATGGTGTGAGTCATAATGGAGAACTCTTCCTGAGCTAGATGGTTTCTGGTACCATTTAGTAGATAACGCAGATGGCTCCTTATCTACTAAATGGTACCAGAAACCATCTAGCTCAGGAAGAGTTCTCCATTATGACTCACACCATCCCTTGTCTACAAAATTGAACGTTGCTCGTAATTTTACTAAAAGAATATTAGATATGTCTAGTTTAGAATACATCACAGAAAGCAAAAACACAATAAAGAAGATCCTGGGAAAAAACGGCTACCCTCGTGGTACAGTCCACTCTCTTATTGAAAACTGGAGTCAGGGTACCAACCCCCCAAACAGACCTCTACCTACAGGAGGTTACGCTAAACTACCCTATGTTAAAGGCGTCACCGAGCGTATCATAGGTGTTTTAAAAAAAGTTAAGCCAGACAAAGTATTCGCAAAATACACAACAAGGGTTATTGGGAACCTATTTTCGAAGACCAAAGATAGCATATCCCCCAAGAAACAGTCGAATATTATCTACCAGATCAATTGTAAGGACTGTGATATGGTCTATATTGGTGAAACTATGTGCTATATGAAGGACAGACTAAATGCACATAAAAACTCAATAGACAAGAAGACACGGAACACTACTGCTCTAGCAGGCCACTGCACTGATCTCCAACACCAAGCTGACCTGAATGCTGAAAATATTAAGATCCTCCATTCGGAAAGAAATATTAACAAAAGAAGAATCCTTGAAATGTTATATATACACTGCAACAGGCACACTATGAATTATAGATCCGACGTAGCAGGTGTTAGTGATCTCTACAAATTTCTCCTAGAGCCCGGATAATTCTTCCTCTCGTCGCTAGATCGCAGCACCCTCCAGCACTAACTTGCCGCCTCCACCACTAGGTGCTCTGCTGCCACCAAGCTGTCACTTTACCGTCTTTGTTTACTTTTTCATATACTCTCCCCTTGTTCTCTCTTTTTAACTTCTGTTCCCAATTCCTACCTTTTATGTTTCTCTTCCCCATCTTTATGCTATAATCTCTCCATTCTCTGTTCTTCACGTAAGTGATCTTGTCTCGGGTTTTTTCTGTTTCTTCTTTTTTCTATTTCCACTTATATTGTTTACTTTTTACTTTACTGTTATAAATTCTTACCTTCTCTCCTCTTACCTATTACTTTTGTTTTTATATAGGCTCGCCCTGAAGATGGCAACATAATATAGTTGCCGAAACGTCGGCTATGTGAAAATTTTGGAGTTGATTTTTTATTTACCTGACCGAACCCCCAAGTTGAGTGAAGGCGCCTTAAATATATATATATATATATATATATGTATACATATATATATATATATATATATATATATATATATATATATATATATATATATATATATATATATATATATATATATATATATATATATATATATATATATATATATATATATATATATATATATTTAAGATACTTAGTCTAGTGAGGTGGTTTATGTTGATTGATTGGCTCCCTGGGGTAGTAAGTACAAAGACTGACAGCTGCTTTCTGTTGGTTAAATTGGACTGGCTCAAGTCTGGCACCGCAGTACCTCCTCTAATCCCCACGTCATCCTCTATATCCTATCTACATCAATTTGCAAAGCAATTAATTGATTTTTAATTACCTGCTAGAGATAAGGTCTTTAATTTTGACCTTAATGATAATCCTTCGAGTAAATTAATTTTTAAAGAGGAAGAATTCAAAGTTTATAACCACGTCGATATATCATTAATGTAATTTGATACTTGCTTTGATGTATAAATATAAATCATGACACAAAAAAATATAATCTAAATATTTATGCTTATATTATATGTATTAAAATTATGTTATATCAAATTTCCGGCATTTTTGGATACCAAATCGAAAGTTATCCATCAAATAAAAATATAAACCAAACAAAATCCAAAATAACAAACATCTAAAATTTTCGGATTAATCCATAAATAATATTACCCATTACATATAAATTTACAACAATCCTTTTATATACTAATTAAGTTATATAAGTTTATATACTTAAAACAACAAATGTATTTTATTAAAAATGAAAGCTTACACAAACCATAGAGCTTTTATCACAAAGCATAGAGCTTTTATCACAAAGCATAGAGCTTTTATCACAAAGCATAGAGCTTGTATCACAAAGCATAGAGCTTTTATCACAAAGCATAGAGCTTTTATCACAAATCATAGAACTTTTATAACAAACCTCCGACAAGTTTAAGGGAACTTGATATCAACTAATCATTGTATTAAGCTTGTGTTGGTGAGTCCAAAGCACTAAAAGCCTATGTGGTTAATGGAAGTACAAAATAATATATTAGTGAATCCTCATTTAGGAAGAATTAAAAAATATGGAGCAGTCATATTGACTAACGTAAAGAAGCAATATAGGAGGAACATATATCCTAAGTCTTATAATATTGTATCTAATCAAAAGCATATTAATGCGATATCGGCTTTTAACCGCAGGTAACTGCTTGTGCAGTGTAAAGTAAAGTATTAAGAAGAATCGTCGGTGCTGTTTGTGACAATGGGGAATGGCGTATAAGAACTAACAGAGAGTTAGCAGACCTTTATGGTGAGCCAGATCTGGTAATCGAAGCCAAAAGAGCCAGACTGAGATGGGCAGGGCATCTTGAAAGACTAGAAGATGACAGAGCAGTCAAGAAGGTGTGGAGAGGAAAACCAGGTGAAAGGAGGCATAGAGGACGACCCAGGTTGAGTTGGGAGGACGAGTTGGAGGCAGACTTGAGAAGGATGGGAGTGAGGCGCTGGCGGACAGTAGCCCTTGATAGAGGAGATTGGAGGCGTGTTATTGGTCAGGCCCAAGCCCTACATGGGCTGTAGCGCCGAGGAGTAAGTAAGTAAGCAACTGCTTGTGCTTTAAAGAGACGGTAAAAGTGACTAAGTTTACACAATTGTTTAGCTATATGGCTATATATGCTGAATACTAACTCACCACAATCCGCATCTCTTTGGCAAAGATTATAACTGCGAAGACAGTATTTTTTCATTGGTTAGATTATCTAAAGAGAAGTCCGGGAAATAGTTGGCATTTTAACTAATAAATATGTACATATGTATTAGGGAATTATCACGTTCTTAGTACACGTCCTTGGTGAACCCCTTCCCCCTTACCTCCTGTAATTTACAGCATAGTACATCCTTAAACTATTCATTATAATGCTTATATGTATAAAATTTAAATGTATACTTAAATGAAATATTTTATTATATTATATTGTTATAAAAAATTAAATAAATAAATATTTAATCAAATTAGATCAGAGAAAAACAACAATTAAATTAAAAATTTAGTATTAATTTATTAGCATAATTTTTCAAAATTATCATGATTTATGAAAAACTGGAAATAAATGAGTGAAAAAGCTTCTCAAATTTTATCGCTTATTTGAAATGATAACAGCTAAAACAGACTGATTTATATCTATATATATATATATATGTTTATTTTTTTTACCAGTTGTTTCTTTATATTAAGGAGACATCAAACAGATTGGTTGTTGATACGCGAAACTCATCGCGATTACCATAAACATCTGGAGCAGAGATGAACGACATCAAGCGAGAAAATCCTCAAAGAATTTTAATGCTTTAGATTGTCTTTGAATCACTTTAAATTTTTTATTCAAATTTTTTTTTAAAGGATGTAAACAAATGAGACACATTTTCTAAATAACATTGTTACATAGGTATATGTGTAAGTGTCTCTCTCTCTCTCTATATACAGGGTGATCCAAAAGTTCGGCAACGGCTTAATATCTCTGGTTATAATTGAGATATTAAGTTCCCGTTTGCGGGTATCTTAATCATTTGTAAAAAACTACTTTTTTGGTGGGTAATAATTTTTTCCGCCATATTGGTTGCCACCATAGTGGATTCAACTTTGAAATTTTAAATTGGAACACCCATAAAGTGATACATTTTTGGAAAGCCCTTAAAAAAAGAAACCATTTGCCGCAAACCCGAGCTTTCTATCTACTCCCGTTCCAAAATGGCGGACACTCAAAGTGTAAAAAAATTACTCTTTTTTGTTACTTTCAATAGTTTAGTAAGATATAAAAAATCAGTCCAAGACAACTCAGACTAACATTCTCATACAATCTCGGTCCCAGATCCCAGAGAACCTAGGGCTACCTGAGGGGGCTATGTTAGTTATCAAGTCATAGTTTCCGAGATATTGATGATAATAAATCTGATTTCTTGAAAATCAAAAACAAAATGTAACCAACCACCTGTTGTACACTTTTTAAATAATACAAATCAACTAAGCATCACGTAGGTTTATCATCAAAGCGAGCTTAATGCAATAAATATTTAATTTTATATTCATATTTTATGGGATCTGGGACCGAGATTTATGAGAATGGTCTGAGTTGTCTTGGACCGATTTTTTATATCTTACTAAACTATTGAAAATAACAAAAAAAGAGTAATTTTTTACACTTTGAGTGTCCGCCATTTTGGAACGGGAGTAGATAGGAAGCTCGGGTTTGCGGCAAATGTTTTCTTATTTAAAGGGCTTTCCAAAAATGTATCACTTTATGGGTGTTCCAATTTAAAATTTAAAGTTGAATCCACTATGGCGGCAACCAATATGGCGGAAATAATGATTATCCACCAAAAAAGTAGTTTTTTACAAATGATTAAGATACCCGCAAACGGGAACTTAATATCTCAATTATAACCGGAGATATTAAGCCGTTGCCGAACTTTTGGATCACCCTGTATATATATATATATATATATATATATATATATATATATATATATATATATATATATATATATATATATATATATATATATATATATATATATATATATATATATATATGTATATGTATATATATATATATATATATATATATATATATATATATATATATATATATATATATATATAATATATATATATATATATATATAAAGATGTACCGTTGTACCCAATCGTCTTTTCTTAACAGTCTATCCTATAATAAACTAGCCAAGTTTCTCAACCACATTTTAGCCAATGTCACCAGTAATGATTATAATATGCTTATTTAACTCTGTATCCATGAAAGATCTCTCTCGTGGATACAAAGAGAATTGGAGAAAATTTGAGGATAAACGCCCAAAAATGATTTTTTTCATGTTTTTCGTGAATATCTTTAAATCGAAGTTGTTCCGGATACATGTTTATAGGTACTTGTTTGTTCAGTTTCAAATTTCCTATAAGAACCTAAAGTATTGCGGTTTTGTCCGAAGAAACCTTTTTTGCTTTTGTACAAGAATTGGTTGTGATCCTGCCCCAATATTGTCCCACCTGGTAACATTCAATCCACTATAATTAAAAAACTAGTCTGTTGATCTTAAACTTTAATTTTACCATTCGAAAGTTTATGACAAGCAGAAGTTTTTCCTGGATTTGCCACACTTCTAACATTCCTCAATTAAGAGAAAAAAAGCTCTGGAAATTCGTGGTCAAATTTTAACAAATCAAAAATTTTAAATGTAAAAGAACTTAAAAGATGCTTGGGAGCTGATAATTTGATATCCAATGAGTGATTCTGAAAGGTTTTTCTATGCTCTTTAAAATTGTCCTCTAGCCCAATTTCTCTATCTCATTTAGTTTTTGAGATATGATGCAATTTTTGGAACTTTTCGTGAACCACTGAAAAGAGAAATAAATCGATATCTCGAGAACTACTGAAATATGGACGTATGCTTACTCGACATTTTTTGTTGCATTAGCCCATAGAATCTACATGTTTCTTTATGACATTTTATCGCGGGTGACCCTGTATAGATGGAGATAAAGATGGTGGTTTTATACAAAATGTTGCGAATGACCACTAATGTCCCACGGGGACCAAAGAAACTTCCTGAATTTTGAATTTGGAAACAAAAACATGTTCTCCAGAATGATAACAATGCTTTGGTTACCTTCGGAGTACTAGTAAAGAAAAATTTTTAAGTAAAAAAAACCTATAAAGTTACTCAGGCTCCATAGATATAATTTCATACTTCTAAGCCATAAGTAACTTCTACATCATAAACTTAGTGATATAACATAATTATATTAATTTCAAGCGATTAAATGCCTGCCGTAAGGATTCATTTGTTAAGGATCATTTAATTTTAATGTTTAACTGTTAATTTATTATGAAAATGTTCATTAAAGCATAACAATGATAACACGGCACTGCTTCTTGTTAAATTTATAATAAAATAGGCACATTAATTTTTCTCTTATTCCAGAGTACATGAAGAAATATGGATCGTTAATTTAATTTGCTTTATAATAAAGATGTCAAATGCTAATCTGAACACTAATCAGTAAAATCTATTAGTTTAGCGTAAAAAATAGTGTGCTAATTAGTGCGGCACATAGCTTCCCCGCTTCCAATCGTTTACTAAAAACATGCTTTGCTTTCGACCCATTATTGTCTAATTTATTTAATTCTTACCCCTTTTTATTTAAATCTGTTAATATTTTGTATTTTAAATAATTGTAATAATAATTTATAGTCCAGTCAAATTAGACATTAAATTCGCAAAGCGTGATGTAGTTCTGATTTTTTTATATGTTGTTCGGACCAGTTAGGGTAGTGTGATCCTAAGTTTGCAGCTTCGAAAAACCTGTGCTAGCTGCGTAATAGCTGAAAAACTGAAAACTTTTCGTACTTGTTTTAGTTTTTGCCATACAACTGGTAAACTATTTGTTTTTCGATGTTAGGCGTCATTTATATTTTTAAAGTACAGTAAATTTGCAGCAGCAAATGCTCAACCGGAGCTCTGTACGATCAATAGGTTCAGAGATATGGCATTTCAAAAATTGGCAATGTTTTTTAAAAAAAAGTGTTGCTCTAGTTTGGGGCCAAATATCGGCATAAAACAGCTCACCTACGAGAAAAGTCATAAGATATAAATTTGTAGTAAATTTAATTGGCTTCCTTTTAAGTACAAAACGAAGTCTGTCGGCCCAGTAGTTCAGGTGTAATAGTAAAAAACACAATAACAGAATATTAGCCCAGTCATATTAGACCTATAATTCGCAAAGCTTGATGTAGTTATGATTTTTTGATATGTTGTTCGGACCAGTTAGGGTAGTGTGATCCTAAGTTTGCAGCTTCGAAAAACCTGTGCTAGCTGCGTAATAGCTGATAAACTGAAAAAAATTTGAACTTTTTTCAGTTGTTGCTATATACCTCGTAAACTATGCGTTGTTGGATGTTAGTTGTAATTACTATTTTTTAGTACAGTAAATTTGCAGCAGCATAAGCTCAACCAGAGCTCTGTACGACCAATAAGCTCCGAGATATGGCAATTTAAAAATCGGAAATTTTTGTCAAAAAATGGAAATTTTAAGTACTTCTCTCGTTTCGGGGTGAATATTGGCGTAAAACTGTTAAGCTACGAGAAAAGTTATAAGGAATGAAGTTGTAGTAAATATAATTTGCTTCTTTATACGACCAATGACAACTCTGTGCGTCCAATAGTTACCGAGATATGATACTTCAAAAATTGGCAGTGTTTTTCAAAAAATGGAAAATTTATTTATTGCTTTCGTTTCGGTGCGAATATCGGCATAAAACATCTCCCCTACGAGAAAAGTCATTAGAAATGAAGTTGTAGTAAATTTAATTGGCTTTTAGGCAAGCACAAAATAAAGCCTGTAGACAAAATAGTTCTGTTGCAAGTGTAAAAAAACAAAAAAAGAAATTTGTATTTTTTAAGTAAAAAACCTAAACCACTTCTAATAACAAGTTTCGGGCATTCGAGGAATAAAATATTTCAAAAAATCATCAAAGATGGCAAATAATAATTGTATATATATTTATGTACATTTATTATAAAAAAAACGTAGAGATCAATCATTGACGCTTAATGCTTCGTTTTTTTCGAGGGTCCTGGTAGATGATGGTCGTATTCAGGGACTGAAGGAAGTTGCTGAGGTATTTTGTGGGTTTCGGGTTGATCGTCTGAAGGAAGAATATCGTCTGAAGGGGGAGGATCGTCGGGGTCGTCTTCATCCTCGTCGATTAAAGCTGTGGATACGTTGTGGCAAGTCTTGCCACAGCACGTAGTGCACAAAGCTGAGCACTTCAGCCCAGCTCTCCGGCAAGTGCATGCTCCCCTGCATCCTTTCTTGCACTTACATGAGAGCGATTTGAAAAGGATTGCTGGCGCTGGTTTACATAATGATGTTATTGGAATTAAACCAAGGGAACTTTTCGTCCAACCCCAATCTGTGGCATCCCTCTCCACCCCTAGCCACTTTTGCACTTCTTAGCCAGAAGACCAAAATACCACAGCAACTTCCATCAGTCCCGGAATACGACCGTTATCTACCAAGACCCTCGAAATAAAAAGCATTAAGCGTCGATGATTGACTTCTACGATTTGTGATAATAAATGTACATAATTATTATTATTATTCTCCACCGTTACATATGAATCTATGAATTTTTTCTTTCGTCGAATGCCCACAACTTGTAGCAGTGTTTAGGATAATTTCTTCAAAAATCCAATATTCTATTTTTGTGATTTTTACGATTGCACCTGAACTACTGGGCCTACAGACTTCGTTTTGTACTTAAGAGAAAGCCAAATAAATTTACTATAACTTTATTCTTTGTGATTTTTCTCGTAGGTGGGCTGCTTTATGCCGATATTTGGCCCGAAACGAGAGAAATACATAAAATTTCCATTTTTTAAGAAACATTGCCAATTTTCGAAGTGCCATATCTCGGAACCTATTGGTCGTACAGAGCTCCAATTTAGCTTATGCTGCTGCAAATTTACTGTACTTTAAAAATAGAAATAACTCCTAACATCGACGAAGTCATAGTTTACGAGTAATATGGCAAAAAATAAAACAAGTACGAAAATTTTTCAGATTTTCAGCTATTATGCAGCTAGCACAGGTTTTTCGCAGCTGCAAACTTAAGATCACACTACCCTAACTGGTCCGAACAACATATAAAAAAATCAGAACTACATCACGCTTTGCGAATTTAGCTATTTTTTATGTATATTTTGACTGGACTATTATAAGAATTCTAAATATGTTATACAAATATATTCTCAATATTAATTTCGACTGATCTCTTAATTAATGATTAATTATTATTTAATTCATATTAATATTATTTTATTATTTTTATTTAATAATAATTACTCATTTAAGCATTTATTTTATAGTTATTTTTTAGTTTAAAAAATGGATAATGTGTGTCATTATGTATTTATTTATTTAAAAAGTGTACCATTTAATGTATTATGCTTTATTGTGTATGTTTTATTACTGTTCTTAGTTCATAAATTATGATAATTTAAAATAGTTGCCCATACTGACTGAATTATTTATTAAAAATAGTTTAGTACATCAATGTTTTCGTGGTTTCTTTTTATTTTTTTAAAAGGGTTGTTATTTATTTAATTAATTTATTGTATTATTTATAAATTCATATATAGTTAAATTATTAATTAAAAATATAGAAGAGCTAAGGTGCCTGTATTTATTACTTTGTTATTTTTGAATTTTTTTATTGCTTTAAGCGTTAGAATGTTACTCCATAATGTTAATAATTAAAATTTATACTAACAGCAACCATCAGGGGCTTCTCCGGCAGACGACTAAAAGGTCAATGCTGTATAATGTTTTTTTAAACAATGTTCTTGTAAAATATGTAATTGAACTAAATTAATAAAGATTATTATTATTATTATTATATTATTATTAATTGTAATAACGTATATGAAGTAGAGGTTGTGAGTGAATTCTGATACAAACTAAGGGTCATTCAAACTGGGATTCCGGAATGCGATTCACAAATGCGATTCGTGTATGAGATTCAAAAAAGTATCAAGATTCAGTACCTCGGCGGCTTCTTCCCCCCACTTTTCTTAGTTTGATCCCACTTTTATTATACACTAACATATATGTATTTAATTTTTAAATAATTAATTATATTATATTTATTATTATATTAATAATTAAACTATTTTATTTAACGTAAATAAAACGATTGAAAAAAAAAAAATATATTAAATAATATATTACATTGATTTATTAATATATTTATATAATTAAAATATTTTATATAACGTAAATAAAATTATGTATAAAAAATATTATAATAAATGATATTACAGTAATTATAATGACTTTATAATTAAAATATTTTATTTAAAGAAAATAAATAGAAGAGGATTGAAGCGGAATGCGATTCGGAATCGCCTAGTCTGAATGGGCCCATATAGCGCAATGTATCATGAGCCGCTTTCTAAGAAGAATTCTAAAAAGAATCGAGGCGGCTAACGGGGACGGGATACTCGATTTGAGAATCTCATACGAATCGCATACCGGAATTGTAGTCTGAATGGACATAAGCAAAATACATAAGCCGCTTGGTATCATTAGAATCTTGCATTCGTGAATCGCATTCCGGAATCTCTAGTGCGAATGAGGCCTAACCTACATAAACCAAACATTTTAGTGTACGTTATACCAATACGTAATTCCTGTTTCTTGAAAGCAGAACACCTGACTTGACTATGGTAATATATATTTTTCCACTTTTCATAAGAGCTAGGGGGACCCCTCCCCCTAGCCCATAGGCATGGGCGCCCTTGGTTGCTTGTAGTCTTTCACTCACTACGCACACTACGCTCACACTCAACACTTACACTGAAGATGATATAAATGTCGAAACACGTTTGTTTATAATTAATATCAAATTGTGGTGACGATATTGTTGTGTTACTAACACAACAATATTAACACAACCTCTCTAGTCATAATTACTATGATATACATATTATATCGACATATTTGATAAGTATCACAGTTTTATGTTCGTCATATTTGGATAAATGCCAAAAATATTATATAATTTATCCCCTGTTCTCTTATTTCATGATCCACCCGCCTCTTATTTTATCGACTCCTTATTCAGGGGACCAAATCCATAAAAATCGAATTTTTGCCCTACCATAATACTTTCTCTCTTTACAATATGAGAAAGTAAATAAAATATTATAACTCCATAGAACATAAAGACACGATGAAGCATTTTAAAAGTCGTTAAAGTCGATAAGAAGAAAGAATAGGAAACATCCGCTATAATATATGTTGCAGAAGTTTTTAAAAGATAAAAAAAAAAGTTAAGGAGTTAGGTGAAATAAAAAAATAAAAGTAAAACTACTAACAAAAAGTAGAAACTAACTAAAGAATAGGAAAACTCAAGTACGCAACAGTGTCTGAACAAAAAGAAAAGTGGAAACATTCGTAATACGCATGAAAACGTGAGCAATATTTTTTTAAAAACTTTTTTCAGACAAAGTGCAAGGAATAAGCAATTGCGTACATGAGAGTCAAATATTAGCGCCCAGCTCAAACTGAATAATATCCTGCGGACTATTGGAAAAGTTTTCAACCGTTCAGGGGGGTAAGGGGGGCGCGTTTATAAAAATTCCAAGCATCAACTCTCAAGTGAAAATTTCCCTGATTCAGCTCGCTTTTAAGAACGACTTTCAAAAGCCGTTGTACTTTTGAACTATACTTACTCTCCATCTATATTCTTTTGACTTGACAAACTTTCTCAAGTTTTCCTATTGAAAAAAAAGTCACCTTTCAACTAGAAGTAAGTGCGATGGAAGTATAAAACTAAAGAACTTAATGAATGAGAGAGAGAGAACGAAAAACTTAGCACTAAGTATATTCATTAGGAAAAAATCAAAGTTTTTTTCCACGTTTAATATTTAAAAAGCTGTAAATAAAGTCTTTTTTTCAACTTTTATCAATATAAAACAGGGAAAATCAATAAAAAGTAAGAAAGAATAGATTCTAACATTTTTCTTTAGATGTGACTTTTGTCTATTTTCATCTGATAAAAACGCTCAAAAAAAAAAAAAAAAAATAGAAGTAAAAGTTATCATTTTGTCGGTCATATTGAGAAAAACGAAAAATATAATGACTCAATGATATAAAAGAAAGCTTTTTATTTTAAAACTCTTTAGACAATTATTTCGTCCTCTATTTAGATATTCCTTGAAATGTTCCGGGTCCTTCTGTAGACATTCCTTAGCTTTATTTTTTAAATCTTTAATTTTTTTTTTTTTTTTTTTTTTAAATTTGTCTTTCTTCATTATTTTGTAGACTCTGTTCTATATTTTAGTTTAATTTTTTTTTCAATAGATTAGAGACATCCAAATTCAAGCTTTCAACTATATACCATTTACAAACATGCAATGTTGTCATACTGGGCTAGCTACACACCAATAAACATAATATAATTACTCTGGATAAATAATTTTAATTAATCAAATTATCAAAGACATCCCTTGAGAGGTTGTATTAGGTAAAGAAATAGTATTTTTTAAAATAAATTTGTTTGATTTTAAGCACACACTTTTAGTGACAATGATAGCACATATCTATGAATTTTTAAAAAAATACATCCCAAACTGTAAGTACAAAATAATTAATATCGAAAAGAACCTGAATTATATTTAACACGGACTAACTCTATAACAGAGATTAATTATTTCAGATTGACAATAGCCACCTAGGTTAGAGGAAAATTAATAATTTAGAAACTACAGGATGAAATAGTAATGTTCTAGTCAGGTAGATATAGACAGCACTTTAATTATGTATTATGTTACCAAACATAGCAAAATTATTGGAGTTACTGACAATAAATCTGGTTTTCAGCCTGAAGATGACCCAAAGAGGGGTCGAAATATGGCAAAAGTGAACTTTTAATTTTTCCTTTAGACCCTACTATAAATAAGAATCATATACATACAAGGAAAAAGACGACTACTTACTAGATCATACTATGCTAGCCATAATGATTTCATTATCAGGCGAAGATGAAAGCCATACATCATATTTTGCGAAATTATTCACGTATTATAGAATGATAACTATTCATACATTATGTTGGTACTGATAGATGGCAAGCATATTGGTTGGACATGTAGTGTAGAGTTGGTATGCATGTCATTGTTCTCCGATGACCACATTGGACGGTGGACATGGTCTTTGATTACATGGTTGGATTACCAGCTGTGTGTTACGATCTCTAAATCATATCTTGTTCTGACAGCTCGAAGCTTTCAAAGTGTTATTCCTCAAGTTTGCAGGGAATCCCTTCTCACTATGTAATAGTAACGAGAAAATCAAATGCAACAAATCTTACTATTTCATCTTTATGTAAATAAATCTTCAGTGCATGTATAATATGTGTATATCTACGACAATTCAGATCACATAGCAATCCACATTCCACTGCAAACCACATTGCATTGCAATCCACATCCCACTGCAAACCACATTGCATTGCAATCCACATCCCACTGCAAACCACATTGCATTGCAATCCACATTCCACTGCAAACCACATTGCATTGCAATCCACATCCCACTGCAAACCACATTGCATTGCAATCCACATCCCACTGCAAACCACATTGCATTGCAACCCACATCCCACTGCAAACCACATTGCATTGCAATCCACATCCCACTGCAAACCACATTGCATTGCAATCCACATCCCACTGCAAACCACATTGCATTGCAACCCACATCCCACTGCAAACCACATTGCATTGCAATCCACATCCCACTGCAAACCACATTGCATTGCAATCCACATTGCATTGCAATCCACATCCCACTGCAAACCACATTGCATTGCAATCCACATCCCACTGCAAACCACATTGCATTGCAACCCACATCCCACTGCAAACAACATTGCATTGCAATCCACATCCCACTGCAAACCACATTGCATTGCAATCCACATCCCACTGCAAACCACATTGCATTGCAATCCACATCCCACTGCAAACCACATTGCATTGCAACCCACATCCCACTGCAAACCACATTGCATTGCAACCCACATCCCACTGCAAACCACATTGCATTGCAACCCACATCCCACTGCAAACAACATTGCACTGCAATCCACATCCCACTGCAAACCACATTGCATTGCAATCCACATTGCATTGCAATCCACATTGCATTGCAACCCACATCCCACTGCAAACCACATTGCATTGCAACCCACATCCCACTGCAAACCACATTGCATTGCAACCCACATCCCACTGCAAACAACATTGCATTGCAATCCACATCCCACTGCAAACCACATTGCATTGCAATCCACATCTCACTGCAAACCACATTGCATTACAATCCACATCCCACTGCAAACCACATTGCATTGCAATCCACATCCCACTGCAAACCACATTGCATTGCAATCCACATCCCACTGCAAACCACATTGCATTGCAATCCACATCCCACTGCAAACCACATTGCATTGCAATCCACATCCCACTGCAAACCACATTGCCTTGCAATCCACATCCCACTGCAAACCACATTGCATTGCAATCCACATCCCACTGCAAACCACATTGCATTGCAATCCACATCCCACTTCAAACCACATTGCATTGCAATCCACATCCCACTGCAAACCACATTGCATTGCAATCCAGATCCCACTGCAAACCACATTGCATTGCAATCCACATCACATACTGCAATCCAAATCACAAAGTAATCCACATCCCACTGCAAACAACATTGCATTGCAATCCACATCACATACTGCAATCCAAATCACAAAGTAATCCACATCCCACTGCAAACAACATTGCATTGCAATCCACATCCCACTGCAAACCACATTGCATTGCAATCCACATCCCACTGCAAACCACATTGCATTGCAATCCACATCCCACTGCAAACCACATTGAATTGCAATCCACATCCCACTGCAAACCACATTGCATTGCAATCCACATCCCACTGCAAACCACATTGCATTGCAATCCACATCCCACTGCAAACCACATTGCATTGCAATCCACATCCCACTGCAAACCACATTGCAACAATTATTATGTAATTATTTTCTATTATAATAGTAAATTATAAAGTTATTATTTTCTATTATAAGTAGTGTAAATAACATCAAATAAAATGATCCCCCCCCCCCTGTAAAACACTCGGTTGCGAAGTACGTAGTGTAAGTATTAGTGTTGGATACAGTCGACCTGTTCATACGAGCGTTTTGAATTTCGATCCCCCGTTCCGATCACGTATTTTTGGTGGAGCGGATCTAACCCGATACGATCCGTCGATCTCCGTTCGTACAGCTTTTTGAACTAGCGGATCGTTTTCAAAACCGTTTCCAAAACGATGTGTGAACGTAGTAAGTTAAAGAAATCCTGAAGTTGTCGGGTTTATTTATCGTACATATTTATTTTACTTTAAATCAAATTATAATTATATGTATGTCTCTGTCTCCCGTAGTTAATGATAATTATAATTTGATTTATTAAGGTAAAATGTATTCTTTCCGTAGTATGAATACTACCTAAAACTTGAAAATTTGAATTTCTAATTGATTGTACATATTTATTACAATTCTATTTTAGACTGAATAATAATAAAAGACGAATATGTCTTCTATCATTAGATCTTTCTTAAACCTAAATCTTTTAATTACTTCTTAGAATTAAGTGTAAAAGTTAAGAAACATTATGAGAAGGACATTACAAAAAAAAAAAAAAAAAATAAACGAAAGCGGAGGTGACATTGGTTAAATTAATGTTTTGTTACAACTATCTGAGTGCAGGTGTGGGGTGACCAAGTCAGTTCCACGAATTGCTACAACTATAATTCTTTCTTTCTCGGAGTAAACTACTTAATTAAAAATAAACTTCTTGACAATCTAAAAACATTTCCTCTATCTTAAATACATACCTACATTAAAAAACTGATATGTCGTATTATTTCATTTACCTATCTTTGATATATAGATACATACATATATACTAGTAGATTTAATTAAAATAAGCTAAAATAAAATTAGGCTTTTTATGTTATTTTCAGTCCTACACATTCATTTTAAAAATTAAATGGGAAGAGAGAGGAGGGGGGAATACGACAGAGAAACATTCTTCTTTACTAAAAAGTTTCTCCAACCGTCTAAATATAATAAATAATACAGTGGCTCCTCCCAGGATCGGTTTGCCACTACGTGAAATGACAAAAAAAAAAAAATCAATTTTTCGTAAAAAAATCACTCTCCATAAAATCTCCTACATATGTTCTTATGCTTCTGAGCTCCAAGGTAACGGAAGCTATGTGATCGTTCTGAAGAACGAAAAAATTTTAGGTCTCCGATTTTAAAAATAGAAAAAATCGGTCTGACACAACTCAGGCAAACTTTCTCGTATACGAGTTCATAATTACTAGGCCCAGTGATTTTCAATTATTAGTTTTTGTTGGTACATTTAATAATTATCCAACATTTTATCAAAATATATCATAGAAATAACTTTCGGGAATCGAACCCGGCCGCTCTCCCTCCACGTTTAAAGTTATTTTCTCAGGAACTAGATTTTTCCCGGAAAATGGCTTATATATAGTTAGAGATGTATTTAAATGGACTACATTTTAGAATTTTTTTTATCAAAATCGTCGGAACCGTTTTAGAGAAATAATTTTTTTTCACGTTTTTTCAAAGTTTTTGGAGGTAGCGCCCTCAAATTTGGAAGTAACATTTATTTCTCGATTTCACTCGGAGTATGATTTTTCTGAACATGTGTATACCAAATTTCGTCAAAATCGGCCTAGTAGTTTAGGCTCTAGGCGTCTGCGCAGTCAGACAGACATTTTTTTGGACTGGGGGGGGGGGGGGGGGGGGCTCAAAACGTGTAAATCCTCTGTGGTTTCAGTCGAGTGCGTTAACTAGTGGTTAACGCACTCGGCTTATAGGTCATATAGGTAGGTATATTGTCTGGTTCGAATCTCACAAACAAGAGATATGGTCCGTACTAATTAACGCTTATAATGGAATGTAAATTGGTCCATCCTCTATAATGATATCTAGCCCGAATTAATGGTTTGATTTTCTTATTATCCTTTTTTCTCCCTTTTTAGGATTTCATTGATCATCCTCGCAACCCTTATGCCGAGGGAGTCTGTCCGTCTGTGATGTGTCTGTCAGTCCGTCGTAGTATAATTCATATTCCCCAAACCGTTCACGCTAGAGAGTTGAAATTTGAAATACTGGCGTAACTTTTTGCCCTACACATTGGAAAGATATAGAGAAGTTTAACATTTAATATGCGTAAGCGGAATACCCAAAAATGTGCTAAGCACAACATTTTTTATTCTTCTTAATTTTCAAGAGGGGTATCAAATGAAAGCTAATGAAAAATAAATTACAAACATATTAAACATTTTTGACTATTATGATTTCTTCCGCCATTATTGAGTTTTTAACGCGAAAATGCTCCCCCACCCCTCCCAACCACCCTATAACGGTTAGTCCTAAAATTATTAAATAATTCATACTACCTTATGGTGGGGTGATGAAATTTTCCGGAAATAATTTAATTTAACTTTTGATAGACCACCAATAGAAAACAATGTGTGAATCGAGATTTAACAATAATAAAAGAAAAATTATAATAAAATTAAAACCGGAAGCGTTAGAACGATCTTTCCACAAGAAACATCCACGGAAGACTAAAGTCTTGTCTTTAATTCTATTGGAGGTCGACCAAGAAGTCATGGAAATGAGAGGAGTGCGCTAGTGTCGTCATGTACAGTCAGTTTTTGATATAATAGACACAGTGTTGTTCTTCTGTAATTAATAATTTTATTTTTGATAACTTCTATATTTTTTGCAACAGGCAACACTGTACCTGATAAGAAATCACTAATAATATACGATAATATCTTTATATTATTATTTATTGATTATTCATAATAATATTCTTTAAATCTAAATCGATATTCTTTTTCCTTAATCTATTTTTTTTCTTCCTCTTTATTTCTGAGTTTGATTTGGATTTAGAACAGTTGTGACTATAGTTCGTGCTGTATAAAAACAAACAAAACAGGAAACCTAACAGATTGGAAACCTTCCTGTTGTTATTCGTGAGATTTGACATAACTGGGCATGTCATACAAATTAGGAATGGTTATTGTCTTAGCACCCGACTGTACTGAGTTCGGCACTACTCGGAAGTTCCGATTTTAAACAAAGTTAAGCTTTCCGTTTCTCCCGTGTTCATGACTTCTTGGTCGACCTCTAGCTTGTTTTGAAATAAATACATCTGTCTCGCCACCTGGTTCCCCCTTCCACTTTTATAAGTTTTTCAAGAGAAATAGAAGGATTCTAGAAAAGCGTTAAAGAAAAAAAAACAATAACACTTACTTAGTTAAAAAAATCAAAACAAATAAAGCAATATGGTTGTTGACAAAAAATTATCTTGTAAAAAAAAAAGGGGAGAAAGATGTTGAAACATTACAAGGTAGAGATTCATAGTCTTCTAGGAATCAGCCATTACAAAACCAACTATATATTTCATGTTTAATTTTAACTATTTTGTTTATTTTCTTAAACATATTAGAAAAAGGGGGTATTTTTAGATATCTTGTAATTCAAGGAAACACTGCAATTAATTGAATATTATAACAATTCCATCTAATGAAAAATACATTATATACATTACGCGTCTAGTGCGGAATGTAGCATTTGCATGCGAGTGTATAGTTTTCACCCGAGTGATAGCGAGGGTAGTAAACCACACGAGCAAAGCAAAATGTAGTTTTCGCACGAGTTGCATACCTTACTTTATCTACAACTGTTGGATTTTAATAATAAATACAGAAAAAAAACATTTACTTTAATTAAACAAGAAGCAAATTAGTTTTTTTAAGTATAAACAAACACGCTCATCGTGTGATAATGTGAAGAATTATGAAACGCGCATGCGCAATGAATACAACTACGAAAAGAATTACTTTATACGGATCTAAACAGAGATAAAATGTTTGTATTTCTTATCAATCGTAGATTTAGGACCACAGCAGCGTTCCGCCCCGCCAAGTCAGAATTTCACAAAAGCTGCTAGTGTATATATACTGTACTGTCTTAACAGTTTGTCTACGCTCCGTTTGTCGTAGCCGTTTTTTAGCTATGTCCTGTATTGTTTTCAGTTTCGTTTGGTAGTCGTCAGGAGTAATGTTGCATGTATTGTGTGGGTTGCTGTAGCTTTCCTAAAGAGTTAATCGTCTGTCCGGGATAAGGTTAAATATATATATATATATATATATATATATATATATATATATATATATATATATATATATATATATATATTATAAATTGTACCTTTCTCAGTATTTTCTTGTAAAATAGATTAATAGATGTATATAAATATATAATGTATTGGCTCAATCCAAGACCCTATAATTCCACTTGCTCCTTCCTCGTCTGCCAGCCCCTCTCCCTCCCCCCTCCCATGTCAACCCAAGAGTTTTCAAATATTTACAAGGGAATTACATGAGGAAGGTTTCTATGGGATTTATTTAAAAAGACCACTAAGGAAATTCCCTGTGCATTTCTTATTTTCCATTTTGGATAGAAACAAATTAGGAGAGTTAAATAAATTTCCTGTTATTATAATTGATAGGACACCTGTAATATCCACAATTTCAATTTATAATTTGTAAGAGTTAGGCAATAAATATATTATATTATAATTTCAGAAAATATTATACGTTATTAAGATTCAGTAAAAAATACATTTCAGAACGAAAGTTTTAGGGAAAAGGGTTCTGCCCGACACTTCTAGCAATAAATATTTTCATATATTTAATTATTTTGTCGTGTTTTTAATTTTTATAGTTGTTTTGTTACTGGTTTACTGGTTAAATTTAATTATTTTTAAACATTTTAACAAGTAAAAATAATTCTGGTTGGATACTTATCGAACCCTTAATCCTTCATCTACTTTGCTTTTCTGAAACCAGACTTTCCTTGCTACTTATATAACTACTTATATGGCTGAATAGGTATTCAAACGGGGAAAAATAGAATTATAATTTGAAACATATATCTTCGCAACTGTGTGAGATTTTACAGTTACTATAGCCCACTACACAGTAACGATACATGGTTGCCAGATGAGCCAAAACTTACGGTGCATGCACACTACACGGTGGACTGTACAGTCTGTTGAGGCCTTCTTGCCGAATAACCTGAGTGGAAGTCAAGTGATGAGGGAGAGGTTAAATTTGCGAGTGTACTGAAAGTATTAATGACCTCGGAATAAATTACCATAAATACGGAATACATACAGTTTGACTGCCTACCTCCGAGTAACGCTTTTCGAGTTGAAAATGACAAAAACATTAAAAACAAAATGATGTGAAGCATTGTGGTCCATCAGACAAAATCACTGTCTATAAGAAACAAAATCGGCACTTCTTTAGATTGTTACTCCCCTCATAAAAACAGAAGAGGGATATTCCTTTTTGTCAAAGTTCATTGTACGAAACGTCACTTTGTTTTAATAGTTATTTAGTTAAAGTCATTTATATTCTAAAAACACATAGGGGAGTAACAATCTAAAGAAATACCACAAAATCACCGGGAAACGGTGAGTGGAAGAAACTGAGATAAGGCACACCGCTGCAGGAGATATCTGAAGAATACACAGAGCCGTCAAAATAGTACTTACATTAGAGAACCTAAAGGTCAAAGTTGGTGCTTCAGCGATCTCATAGACCTATGATGCACCAGAGGGATAATGATGTTTTTCGTATGAATTTCTCTAAATCCCCTTGATCTATCTGTGTCTCATTTCCTTAGGACATCACAAATTAGTATTAGCAATAATTTTAATTATTAAATTATAAATAATCTTAAAGTCAAAGAAAAATGGAACAAAACATGGTTTCCTTTTAACTATAATTTCCTTGAATTTAACAAAGTATTTTATTACTGGAAAGAAAGGAATGGCGGAAACTGGTTAGTGAAAGAGGGGGAGGTGGGAGGGGAGAGGGGGAGAACGAAACTAGAGGTAAGGCGTGTAAAATTAAATTCTCAATCTCTTTTCTGTCGGGCGATTAAATTAATTAATTTGATGAAGTTCAACACTGAGGAACAAGTTATCAAAGGAGCCCTATTAGATGGATTAAACCAATTACCTGGCAACAACCCACAGGATCGGGAACCAGCTAGAGAAACTCTGACTCATCTTATCGGATACTTTTCCTGTATTAAAACATTTCTCCCAAATAGACTCTTATCATCCTGCTATATAATCCTTGAACATCAATTATGCTACTCTTTAATAGAATAATTGAAGCGAGCGTAAGCCAGCTTCTTATATTCAACAAACTATGCATCTTGTCTGTCTGTCTGTCTGTCTGTCTGTCAGTAACGTTTACGCGTGTGACGATAACTTATGTAAAAGTTGACCGATTCAGTTGAAATTTGGTATACATGTTCCTCTTACTAATACTCAGGCTAAGTTCGTTGGACAGCGTGATCCGTCCAAATTGGAATATCAGGACGGGAAAAGATTCTATCATCATATATTCGATGAGACGAACATTTTTTACAAATAACATTTTTTAGTAAGACCAACAGCGACACCGCTATGAATTAATAAAGATCGCTAAAACTATTAAAGCTGACCTAAACGTTTATAATAGAGAAAACAATCTTTTTACCGATATCTTACGTTCTAACGTAACGATTTTAATAAAACTTCATATACACCATCTAATGCACAATTGAAACACGCATGCAAAATTTCAATTTGATACATGCATTAGTTATTTTGTAGCAAAGAAATACATTTCATAATAATTGAAAAGGAGATGCTTGGTTAGAGGAATAGTAAGAATGCGGGGTGCTTCCCTTACTAATAGCCGCTGTACTACTATCATACCCTATGCCCTATATCTATCAACTCATCATGATTCATGATTATCTATTTTTTTCAATATTCAATACATATTTATTACTATACGCTAGCTTCAATGATTGAGCCACGCGATGCCTAGTAAATATTTTATAGTACAATGCAGATAACGAAATGTTCATGTTACGTCTTACGGAGGTTTAGAAACACATTTTTATCTACTCTGTATCATCCATCTTTTAATTGAAGCGAGCATAAGCGAGCTTCTTACATTCAACAAACTATGCATCTTGTCTGTCTGTCTGTCTGTCTGTCTGTCAGTAACGTTTACGCGTGTGACAATAACTTGAGTAAAAGTTGACTGATTTAGTTGAAATTTGGTATACATCATCCTCTTACTAATACTCAGGCTAAGTTCGTTGGACAGCGTGATCCGTCCAAGAGTTCGCGCGCAACGCTCGCGTAAACGAGAGGTTCAAAAATTAAATTGGAATTTCAGGACAGGAAAAGATTCTATCATCATCTATTCGATAAGACGAACTTTTTTTCTAATAACATTTTTTAGTAAAACCAACAGCGACACCGCTATGAATTAATAAAGATCGCTAAAACTATTAAAGCGGACCTAAACGTTTAAAATAGAGAAAACAACCTTTTTACCGATATCTTACGTTCTAACGTAACGATTTTAATAAAACTTCATAGACACCATCTGATGCACAATTGAAACAGGCATGCAAAATTTCAATTTGATACATGCAGAAGTTTGTTTGTAGCAAAGAGATACATTTTATAATAATTGAAAAGGAGATAGTGTGGTTAGTGGAATAGTAAGAATACGGGTTCCCTCACTACTAGCCGCTGTACTACTACCAGACCCATTATCTATCAACTCATCATGATTCTTGATTATCTATTTTTTCAATATTCAATACATAATACATATTTATTACTATACGTTCGCTTCAATGATAGAGCCACGCGATGCCTAGTATGTATATGCACGTATACCCTATATGTATACATATAAAATAGACTGACAATTAGTTTGGCACACATAGCTTCATCGCATCCTATCATGTACTTTATTGTTATTTTAACATTAAAATTATTGTTATATTACTTTATTGTTATTTTGTTTATTGTGTAATAGTACATTACGCGTCGAGTGCGGAAAGTAGCATTTTGCATGCGAGTGTGGAGTTTGCACCCGAGCGACAGCGAGGGTAGTTAAACCACACGAGCAATGCAAAATGCCGTTTTCGCACGAGTTGCATACTGTACTTTATCTACGATTGTTAGATACAGAAAAAAATAAACTTGCTGTATGTAAGTTCGTATCTCTCTCTTGATAAAGATGGCATTAATTCTTGAGTTGTATTTTTTGCCGAATTAATTATTTCTGGAGGAGTATTATGCTCTACATTTTCTTCAAAGTCACTTGAGTCACTCATTGTTTTTCCCTAAAAACTCAATATAAACAGTTACTTTAATAAAATAACAGCAAATTAGTTTTGTTAACTGTCATAATTCGTGGACAGAAAGACAGACTGACAGACAGGAGATTAAAAATGTTCCCTGATGTCAAAAAATGGATTTCTTTCTTGGATTTTTAAAATCGGAAACATAAAAGTTTTTCGTTCTCAAAAGTTATCACAATGCTTCCGTTACCTGCGGTAAGCTCGGGAGCAAAATAAGCGCGTGAAATTTAGTTTGTTTTTTATTAACATGCTCCATATTAGCTTACAATGTTGTCATTTGGTTGTATTCTTAAATATTGTAATCAATTTTTAACACATTTCCAGATACATAGTTAGAAAGCTGCAACTTGCAAAGATTATGTATTTCGGATGAAAATACAAATTTATTGGTTCAGAGACATACCCTGTCTGGAAGTTAAGACAAACAACAATGAGTTAAAATATAGTTCCTAAAACGCGGAGGGAGAGAGGCCGGGTTTGATTCCCCGCCTAGGAGAAGTTATTTTGAAGAAATGTTCAATAATAATTAAATGTACCAACGAAAACTAATAAGTGAAAAACACTGGGCTAATTAATTAAGAGCTCGTATATGAGTAAGTTAGTCTGAGTTGTCTCGGACCGATTTCTATTCTTTTAACTATGAATTGGATCATTTTCAAATAAAATGTACCTTTAGGGAAATCAATTTGGCTACTTTATAGAAAATTAATATAAGCCTTAGACATGATAATATTGATTATTCTGACACATCAGGGACTTAGGATGACATTTTCGTTCAATAACAGTCAGTTTTCACATTTATTTACATATATACATAAAAAATCACATTTTTGTCGTAATGAGTGTTACTATCATAAAAACGGATTTTTTTTAGATTTTGTTTCTCTGTTTTTATGAAACGTTACTAAATTGTATATATGACGTAAATATTCTCTTTCATCCCACCAGAAATATTTTTTAGACCTAAAATATTTGTAATTTTTTTAAAAAAAAGTAATGAGTGTTTCATTTATTATCTTTTAATGTTTCCTCAAAGCTTTAAAAATGTAAAGGATACGTTTTCAGTGCATTGTAATAAAAGCTTTTATTATAAAGAAGAAGAAAAAATAATTTTTCTTTATTAAAAAAATAGTTGGACACGGCTACCCATAAGAATTTGTTGTTATTCAAGTAACACTCATTACATTATGGTAACACTCATTACACATTTATATATTGGACCTAGAAAAAATTAAATTTTAACACAAACTTTAAACGTTAAACTTTTATTTACAATTTTTGTTTACATGCGGCAAATTTATTTTTTGTAAAAACATTAAACTCAATAATTTTTTTAAGTTTTAAAATATACAGTATTGTAGAACTAACGGAATAGTAACACTCATTACAGGTAACACTCATTACATTTATCACTTTAAAAAATCTTTCCTCAGAAACTATGTTTTTGTGTATTCTTCAAGAAACTATGTTTCTTAATTAAACCAATTTAATGTGTACTGATTATATTAATTAATAACTACTAAATCATATTAATAACATAAATAAATGTTGATTACAACAACAAAAAATGATGGTAACACTCATTACACTGAATAAAAATACTCACCATTATTTTTTAGTGAAATATTAATTGTAGAGAAGAATAAAGTGCTATTAATCCAAAAAGTCGTTGATTACTGACTTAAATGTCTTTTTATCATAAATAACCCCTCATCCCTCCTTCTTTCTTTCATACTCACCCTCTAATTCTGTCAACTCTTATCGGTAACACTCATTACTAAACCCTTGGGACATACATATAAATATATTTGTTTCGTTTTGTACTAAAGTTTTATTTTTTCCTATCACATTTATATAAACTTGGATATTTTATTGGTTAAAAAAAAAAATATAATGAAAAAAAACTTATCAAAAAAATTAATAAAAATCACATTACATGTTATCAAAACTACTGTGGGACGTAACACTCATTGGAATTTTTAACATCAAAATTTTTTGAAGCAAGAAATTTTCACCTTATAAGCCATAAAATTACCCTGATTAACACAATAATAAACAGACATCTGATCAATAAACCTAAAGGTTTTTTGATTTTTCATTAATATGATTTTTTTAGTTACAATAAAATTGTAAAATCTTGGGACAGAAAAGGTACATTTTATTTGAAAATGACCCAATTACTTATTTATTTAGTAATAATGAACATGATTGTATTTATCTCTTTACCTTGCTTTGGCCATCTTTACGTGTTAATGAAGACTTCTTCCAACACTGTACTGTAACACTTTTACTATCATAATATACGAAAGGAAGTAGGAAGAAGTATTTTAAGATTATTTTTAAATTAGTTCTATTATTTTATTGTTAATAGAGAATGAAAGAAGAAAGAAAGAATGAAAGTGAGCCCTTTTAGCAGGGAGAAGTTGTTTTTCTTTTTTAAAAAACTATGATGGTGATATAAGAGACCAATCGTCCAAGACGGCAAGTCAGGAGTTTTATGGCCCAGAGAAAAATTGGCTGTAAGGGAGGCAGCGCACCCCATTTATACGAGTAGAGTTAGTGGCATCTCCCCCTCCCTAGGGAACTTGTAGTTTCTACCTCCAATCAAATTAACCATAAAATAACGGCATAGAAGCCTCCCCTTCAAAAAGTTACAAGTACCGCCATCATTCACATTCTAAACTGAAATTGCTTTTTTATAAAAAAAAATAGATTTAGCTAGTTGTTCCTTCAAATTGTTCCCAAAGATAATTGTGTTATTCAAATGATATATTTACTGAAATAGTCTTCCAATTAGAGTGGCACATATAGCTTCATACATTTAGCTTTTACGCAATATTATTATATATATTTACTTTGCTTCCGAGCTAACCGAAGGCAGCTATGTGATCGTTCTGAAAAGAGATAATTACAAGATAAAAAGAACTTTTTATATATTTATTTAAATTTTCTTATAAGTTTTTAAATTTTCTGTTAAATCGTATGCAATGTTGATAATATAATTGTTATTGTTATATAATATATAATGCTAGTGAAAAAAAAGAAGAAAATAGTTCCCAATTTATTTACTTCACATAAATGACAACCATCTAGAGAGCTGATCTGAAATCTATAAAAGGACAAATCTTTGTACAACGGATCTCCCCAACACCAAATCTAAACCCTGCCATCGATATATTTGAAATAATATAAATAATATAATCGATATGTTTATCTCTTATTTATTTATTTAAAATCACAAATTTGAAACCCGTCAAAATGAAGATTGCGTAAATATGGGATATGGCAAAACAAATAACATAACTTGCGGCATTTTTCCGAACTAACTTTCCATACAGTAAAATTTGCTGAAAACCAATTAAATTCTACTGAAAGATGGCTAAAAGTATTAAAATAATGCATTGTCATCGTGTCCTGAGCTATGCTAAAAGTTTCAAATGTCTAGTTATTCGGGAAGTTAGTTACAAATCTATTTGTACCGGATAAACAAACAAACAAACAAGAAAGCAAGCTAATAAAAACGTAGTAAAAAAGACTCGTCAGATTTTAATTAAATTTGGATGGTAACCAAAATCAGCCCATTGTTTGTCCAATAAGTTTCAACCTTTTGTGTCCTTTTGTTTCTCTTCCACACGAGCACAAACATACATTTATTTACACACATCTTCAACTGTACTCGTCTGATTTTTATGAAATTTGGATGGTTCATCGAAATTAACCCTCAGATTAATTTCAATCTTAAATTTTGCTAAAATGATGCTTTAATCCATGTAAAAAAAATCTTCGTATGTTAGAGATAAGTGCGAGGCTATAACAACCGATTATTTTCTTCATACTCACTTTCAAATTATTGAGTTTATGTACAGAAATTCTTCCTCATTTAAATTGAAAATCAACACTTTTTGAAGCATGCAAACAAACACTCAGTGGCCTTCATAATAGTACACTACGTAAAAAAAATATAAACTTCCTGTGTGTAAGTTCGTATTTCTCTTTTGATAAATATGGCATTAATTCATTAGCTGTATTTTGTGCCGAATTAATTAATTCGGGAAACGTATTATTTTCCTCATATTCGTCATAATCACATAAATCATTTATTGTTTTACACAAAAAACTCGATATAAACTGTTACTTTAACAGCAAATTAGTTTTGTTAAATGTAAACAAACTCACTAATCGTGCGTAAAGGTGATGACTTCTTCTTTTTTACCGCCCTAGGGCGGAAAAAAAGAGGAATTCTTCATAATTATGAGACGCGCAAGCGCAATGTATACAAGTACGTAAAGAATCACTTTATACGCATCTACACAGAGATACATTGTTTATATTTCGTATCAATCGTAGATAAAATAAATTAAATAATGGTTTGATGATGATTCCAAATCTTGCTTTAAATTTTGTCCCTCTTCATGTTTTCTTCTTTTTGAAAAAAGAAAATAATAATTGACTTACTCCATTCTTTATTTTAGATAATTTTCTTTTCTAAAAAAAAAATTATTTAAACAATTTTCTAACAAAAAAGATGTTTCCGATTCCCCGGAAGTCCCATTGAAATTACTTCAAACGATAAAACTGCACTAAAAATGTTATCGTTGAAAGATTTTCTAGCTTTTAGACTAGCACGAAGAAGTCAATCGCTTTGATTATGCAGACAAACTCATTTCGTTTGTATTAGGGACCAAAGGACGGCCAGCCTTAGAGAGAGAGAGAAGGCAGAGCTGATAATTCAATCGACCAGGTCGTAAAATATAGTTAAATTTAGATAAATTGCTAACGTGCAATCACACAATAAAGAATTTATACAACAGTACTTATTATACTCTAGTATTAATACACTAATACACTAGAAGTCGATTGCAATTACACTAATTGTCCTATTTTTAAAAAGTTATAAGTATTCATTTGCTTTTTTCTTTTACTTAATTCTAACCTTTAATTTAAATGTCTATAAGGAGCGCCATAAAAGAGAGAAGCAATTATAAAGTGAAAAGGACGACCAATTAAGGTATATTTATAATTGCTCATTAACTTTTAATTTAGGTTTATAGAAACTAGGTAAAAAATAACTCAGATGTACTTATTTTGTCATATTATTTCATATTATCAATCCAGACAAAAGTTTTTTTTCGCTCTTTTATTTCTTATCACTATGAAACTTAATGTTTAACTTTTTAAAAGAATTTAAAAAGTTTGGTTAAAATGGAATAGATAAGTGTGTGTTAAATGAAACGAAACCTGAACAATTACATATTGTTTTAATGAATATACAATTTTAATATTTGATAGTTTGAATTTATCTGTTGTACTTTGTTTTATTTTAATTTATTATAAAAGTTTAAATCCCTCAAGTCGTAAAACATTTGTAATCAGTTAAGAAAACCAAAATAGTCGGAACTTTTTGTTCGGTTAAATTCGCATCAGATTACCAACTTCATTCTTCTTTTTTTGGGGGGGTTTCTTTAAGCAAATTCGTTTTAATTATGTGGTACCAGCTAAAAGTAAATCTAAGTACCACCTTAATTACATATTTCAATTTCACCTGGAGGTGTAATTTATTTGAACAAGTTTGCCAAATTTTATTCAAATTAGCCCAGTAGTTTAGGATCCGCGCGTTTTCACGGACAACAGACACTCAATTTTAAAAAAAATAGACTGCCAATTGGTGTGGCACATAGCTTCCTCGCATCCTATCCACGTACTGTATCGGTTTTAAGCTCTTTTTACAAGCCATTATTGCCTAATTTGTTAAATTGTTTCCCCGTTTTTTAATCTGTAAAAATTGTCTCAATTTTTTACATGAATTAAAGTATCAATTTAGCGAAGTTAAAGATAGCAGACGGTTCAAATTATTCTTAGGATATCTGCGGGTTACTTTAGATAAACTGTAAAAGTTTCATACAAATCAGATGATTCCTTTTAAAGATATAGATGTATGTTTGTGTGCATGTGGAAGATAAAAAAATAAGCGCAGAAAGTTGAAACTTATATGGGACCAACAATGGGCTAAATATGACCATGACCAACCATCTAAATTTCATTAAAATCTGACGTGTAGTTTTTAAGATATGTTGGTTCGCAAATATCGAACGGCAGACCGACAGACGGACAGACAGACACGGAACCAAAAATGTTCCCTGATGTCTGAAACGGATTTCTGTCTTAGAATTTTTGAAATCGGAGACCTAAAATATTTTCGTTCTTTGAAACGATCGCATAGCTTCCGTTACCTTCGGTAAGCTCGGAAGCAAAATTTTTTTGGACTAAAAGAACATCAAAACGCCCATTTTCAGAAGAAAATCAAAATCGATTTTTCACGCCATTCCAATACTTTTACTTTATACATTCTAGGTATATATAAGGTAGGTGAGGTAAAGGTCCGCATGGGGTAAATGTCCGCACTGTTGGGAGGGAAACTACTTTTTGAAGTGGGACTGCCAACACTCATTCCTTACGTTGAGGCTTTGCTCCTGTAAGGTAATCTTGATTTCGTATGTTTTGTACTGCTGTCAAGAAACATGGGGTAAGTTTATTTTTTTATGTTTCAATCTAACTTTTATAGTCATTTGTGCATTGTACCACCGAAGCAATTATGATGTGGTCATTAGTAAGCTATATAAGCGTGCATCAAAGTGTGGGGGAAGAGAACCCTTCAGGGGGTGCCCTAGCCCTGCTCCGTCCGCGATTCATAGATGCAATTCAGAGTATCATGGCCCGGGATCGAAACCACGACCTCGAGTTGCTTCGACTAAGTGATAGCTGTGCGGCGCCTTTAACACCTCGGCACCCTGGCTCCCTAACTAATATACAAATTTTATGAATATCAGACGAGATAAATATTTGGAAAAATATAATGGACAGACTGAGATACAGACATGGGACCAATTTTGTTCTTGGGAACGTTCACAATACTTCTGTTAAGCTCAGAAGCAAGAAGAGGGGAACAAATTAAATCAATTTGACAATAATAAGTCGCAAAACATAACATCATTAAAGTACTCGATAGAACGGTAGGAAGCAATGTGCCACGCTATGTGGTAGATAAAAACTAGATAAGATTTGGAAGATAAAGAAGAGAAAGAAGAATCAGTGCAGTGTTGTAGTCGTGTTTGCACCTGATAACAGAGACTTAATGAACAAGGCTTCGGCGTCATTACTTTATCCACAGCCAACTTTTTTTTTTATTTCTTTTTGTCGGTTGTTGGTTGGACCTTGAGAGCAAACTACAAACGAGAAGGTATTAATCCGGTGTGGCGTGGGGTTTAATTAAAACTAGTTGAGGAGACAGCGCTAAGCTTCCACCACAGCTCTACCGCCAATTACTTGGTTCTTTTAATTCCCAACAGATTAACATTATCAAGCTCAAAGCCGGATTAGCAGAGGACACACGCTCACATTCCAGACAAATTAAAAAAAAAAAAAAAAAAAAAAGAATCGTTATGAGCAAAATGACAATATAAAAAGTCCAAAGTGCTGTCAAGGGAAAAATCTCACCTCCCTGGAGCCAAACTTAATCCCTTTAAGCTTTTTACAGTATTTAAACTTTTACACCATTATATTTTATATTACCTTCATTATTTAATTCTCTTTAATATACATACTCCTTCTAATATTATAACTAAAATTATTTCACGTTTTCCCTACTTAGTTTGTTAAACTTTTTACATTCTCATATATTATGTAGTATAGTATACTTGCATGTATATAAGTTTTGCGCAAAAACTTCAATTTTAATAGTTTTACGTGTATTAAGTTACCTGATTAAAAAAAAGTGTCTCATAAAATTTATTTATTTTCAAATATATTTTAAAAATGATTAACAAATGATTTTTATCTCCAGTAGGGAGAAAAAGTTATGATTTTGGATTAGTTTAGAGGGACTAAAGTAAGTCTTTTCTTCCCTGAACTCAAAAGTAGGGAGGATCTTTTCTCTCCATACATCAGTACATCCTGTTGATGCATCCAGCAGTGGAAGCGAAACGTCAAGCTTTAAACCATTCGTGGCGCGGATTTTACCGTAAAATCAAGTTACTTATAACGAGTCAAGGTGATAAATCCTACGCATTGAGTATGAATTAGTAAATAAATTTTATCTCCAGTAGGGAGAAAAAGTTATGATTTTGAATTAGTTTAGAGGGACTAAAGTAACTCTTTTCATCCCTGAACTCAAAAAGTAGGGAGGAAAAGTAAAAGTAGGGCGAAAAAGTAAAGTAGGGCAAAAAAGTAAGGATTGCCAACTTAATTATTTTATAAATAGTAGAAAATTAATGGCTAATGTAATAATGTTGTTGAAATCAGGTTGGCGGCACTGCTTTTTCGACCATGTTTATCTTTGTTTATAACCTGCATCTAAATATCCTTCTATTTGAGTTTAATTCTAATTCTTATTTGTTTTTAATATTGAATCTCTTATATCTGCTATTAAAATTGCCAATAATTATTGTTATTTTTTAAAATAATAAATAAACACTGTGCAATGGACGAAAATGTGAATTTTCTTTCTACTGGAGATAAAATATTGTATGTACCTCGTGAGTAAAGTGCCATTATTCCCCTCGTGATAATTATCTCCCTCGGCTACGCCTCGGGAGCTAATTAAAGAGTCTAATTCCCTTGCCTTCCCCTCGGGATTTAGGGACCGTGGTTCCTTCGGCTTCGCCTCAAGAACCAACTGTTTTGCTCAGGGAATAATGGCTTACTTTACTCCCTAGGTGCATAAATAACTATTGCATTACATTGTTCATCATTGTGACTATGATTTATAGGAAAACTATTACTAAACAATATTTTTATTCTGAAATGATAAAATGATTGTTATTAAACAATTATTGTTATTTATTAAAATAATAAATAAAACTGTACAATGAACGAAAATGTGTATTTTCTTCCTACTGGAGATAAAATATTGTATGCACCTCGTGAGTAAAGTGTCATTATTCCCCTCGCGCGTTATTAAAGCGTTATTAAAGAGTCTAATTCCGTTATTAAGCTTTATTAAAGAGTCTAATTCCCTCGGCTTCGCCTCGGGATTTAGAGACCAGAGACCATGGTTCCTTCGGCTTCGCCTCAAGAACCAACTTTTTCGCTCAGGGAATAATGGCTTACTTTACTCCCTAGGTGCATAAATAACTACATATAACAAAACTAGTCGGTTAAACTATGTTGTTTTTATTAAACCGTAACTCACTAACTTCATTCGAATTCATTATTTTAAAGGTTTCTAAATCAAATCTTATACTGTACCATAATATATACAATAAATGACAAAGTTTCTTTCATATATCTCGAAACGATTATATAAATGATATCCTTCTACTAAATTTATCCCGACCAATAAAACATTAAATCATCGAAGGATAAAAAAAAAAAATACCCACTTTACATATTTATTATTCTTGCTTTCTCATATTAAGAAAAAGTATTGTAAAGTATTTTGAAGACTGAAGACAGATTTTGAGATTTTAAAACATATTTAAGTTTTAAATAATAAAAGGTAAAACAATTATAAATTTTAAAGATAAGTAAAGATATCATGTCATCGGATATTAGTGATATGTCTGCCCGAACGCATGAAAGCACATGCGGATGTGAAGATGTGTAATTTAGGCTGATGAACAAGAATAGATTTCAATACAAACGCAAAATAGTGTGGCACATAGCTTCCTTACATCCTACCCACGTACTTTAATATGCATTAACAACCTATTATTGTACTCGAATAATACCCATTATTAGTAACGGAAACAATGTTACTGGTCAGAAAAACATTGTTTTCAAAAAAATGATATATAATATATATATTATATATATATATATATATATATATATATATATATATATATATATATATATATATATATATATATATATATATGTATATATAAAATTCATTTCTAAAAATAAAATGGGTATATTATTACAAAAAGGAACTTTTATAAACCACAATTAAGTTTGTTTCTAAAATATAAATAAAAAAAAAGGAAAAGTATTTTTTAAACAAAAATATTATCTCCTATACAGAGAAAGGAAAAACAAAGTCCGCAAGAAAGAAGTATATTAAAAAAATAAGATTTACTTTTCACTTTTCACCATAATGGTTTGGATTGGGGAAGCGAAGAAACAGGCAAGAAGATTTCCAACAACAAAAAATTCCCTTCCCAAACAGCCCCAAGGTAAATTAGGTTTGTGGGGCCACTAATGATCTTACCCTGTGATTTTGAGGGGGTTCCTCCCAGAGTGTTATAACTCCTGGCCCACAAACATTTTTTTAACTCTTTTTTTTCTTTATAGGAAGTCTTAGGAAAACGGGGCGAAAATTCTACTAAAATTTTCTTTTTTTGTGTGCAATCAGTCAGTTTAACCTCATCCCTGATACTCTTGGGGGGGGGGGGGGGGGGGGGAAGAGGGCTAAGAAAGATTTGTTTTTTCAATCAACGTGAGGAAAATTAAGTTGGCCCTTTTTAGGCTTTTGTTATATTTCCGGAGTTTAGCATCGCCTCAAGGTTAAAAATAAAAAACTTCCTTATGCCTTAAAACATTAATTTATTTTAACCCCACAAGTATATATATATATATATATATATATATATATATATATATATATATATATATATCCTATATACAAATATATAAAATCGTGCTTTTATCTATATACATTTCCTGCTTAAAGTTTTATGACTATTAAAAAAAAAAAAATGGTTAGCCTGTCTGTCTGTTTGGCGGAGGATCAGTTGAGAACGGTTCCACCAATTTGAATGAAATGTAGCAGTTAGATTGATTTTTTTTTATGCACCGTACAAAACATAGGCTGTAGGGTATGTCCATTTATTATTTAGAAATGGTGATTTTAGAGAATAACGAAAAAAGACAATTTTTTAAAAAAAATACTAGTTTGGTATCAAATGAAAGTTCTTGCAAAGCACAATAATTGTTGGGGTAAGAGTTTGGTGAAGAAAAATAATGTTTTAATAGTGTAAAATAATTATAATACAAGATAACTAATAAAGATAAAGTGGATGAATATTACTTATTATTAAATTATTAGAAATAGATAATAACAATTGATTGTTAATAATAATTATAGGTAATATAATATTAGGGACAAAGATACGTGGGTAGGCTGAAAAGTAATGCACAGATGCTTGTAGAACGAAATGACCTTCTGAAGTGCGCCAGGGGCATTTAGAAGTGACACGCCCCCTCTATACGCATGCGCAATTTGAAGGCCTTGAGATCATCCTGTGAATTTTGAGCAGCTAAGTATGGAGACATGTTCTAGTGCTATGTAAACGCGAGTTAAAGAGCGTGCTGTTATCGAATTTTTTAACTGTTAAAAAAGTGGCTAATATTGAGATTTATCATGGTTTAAAGGTTTTTTATGGTGACGTTGCTGTTGATGGGTCTACTGTGAATCAATGGCTAGTCAAATTTTGTGCTTGTGGCCATACTTGTTGATAAACCACATTCGTTGATGCAACAGACGATAAACATTGCAAACTCGTCGACGATTTGATTCTAAATGACCAACCAATTACTTAATTGTGTATCGCAAACCATATTGGAATATCTAAGGATCGTGTCGGCTTCATTTTGAATCAAATCTTTGACGAGTTTGCGATGTTTATCGTCTGTTGCGCAATGATCGGACGTCCACTGCGTTGTTCATCAACAGTTATGGCTTTTCTAGACTCGCAAGCACGAAATTTTACTACCCATCGATTTACAGTAGACCTATCAACAGCACCGTCACCATAAAAAAACCTTTAAACGACGATAAATCTCAGTAGGTCATTTTTCATCAGTTGAAAATTCGACATCGCGTTTACACAGCACTAGAACACGTCTCCATACTTGCGCTGCTCAAAATTCACTGGATGAACTCAAGGCCTTCAAATTGCGCATGCGTATAGAGGTGGAATGCCACTACCAAATGCCGGCTGGCACACTTCTGAAGGTCATTTCGTTCGCGTTCTACAAGCATGTGTGCATTACTTTTCAACCTACCTACGTATATTTTAAGATAAGAGATCTCTAGGCCATCTCCTCTTCAAACATCTTGGTGGGTTGCTTGGGATGAACTGAAAGGACAGAAGTTGTACAAAAAGATTAAGACCCTTTAATCCAAATGACTGTAATTTAAATGACATTTGAGGATAGTAAATAATATTTTTGTCCTAATAAATAGAATAAATAGCTTTCTCTATAACTTATTCTCGTTTCGATCGAATACAAAAATTAAGATGATCAATTATAACATAAAAAGTTCTTTATTGAAAGAAGTATCATACTTAAATCAACAAAATGTTTATTTTGTCAAGTGAATGTCTATACGATAAACTGTTACCTTCAACTTCTAGATTATCGTTTAAAGAGGAATACTTCTGTGGGTAGGATAAAGCGTAGACAGGCATTGTATACATACATAATATTTATCCACGGTGTACGTGCCACAAGCTAAACCGAGTCGGTAGTTGAAAATAGAGCCACCAGTCAGCGCTACCTACACCCACCCCTCTGTGCAAGCAGTTTGTTAGAGAAAAGTAAATATTTTTGTCAAACACGGTCTCTCCCCTTGTGTAATAGCAACAATGCTTTTAACAAACAAAAAACTCATATTACTACTTGATGTATTAATAATATTAATAAACTTATTACTCTATTTACTTCCGCATAAATATTTATTCAATATAAGTACAACTCTATTATTGTTTATATAGGGCGTTAGGATATCAGTTTATAACATCGTTATTTTTTTTTTTTTAAGTGATCCTATGTTGAATTAATCTAAGTGAACTTCCCCCATATTGCCATTTGTTTGCCCTTTGCAAATGCTTTCTAATTTTAACAGAAAAAGCCCACACCGATAAACATTAGTTCGTGAACGCAGAAATATATATAATAGCATAATATAATGGGAATAAAATATCCTTCGTGGTTTTATCGACTTTTTCAATAAGTGAAAAATTAAACAACCAAGAAATTAATCACATTATTGTAAACAATCGTTAAAGGTCATCAAAAACAAGTTTATTGTAAACAAACAAAACAGTTCATTAATAATCACTTTATTGTAAAGCTCAAATGTTGACAGAATTGGTAGAAAACACTAGAATTGCTCTAGACAAATGTTGACAGAATTGGTAGAATATAGAAGATTGCTCTAGACAAATAAATAAACAAAAGATGTGAAGATAAAAATCATAGCCATAAAATTGGGCAGGAAATATTGCTAAGGTAAAGAAAGCGAAAATCTCTCAGCAAAATTATATCCTGGCACAAAAGAACGTTAATAGGAAAAACTAACACAAGGTTGAACGAGGAAATGCTCATATTTGTGACGGAATTCCATAGCAAATATTAGTTGATCAGCGAAGTCAATAGATGAGAATGAAAGGAGTGTATCGTGAGGCATGGATACCAAGAAATTAACATATGTTGAGGAGGAGCTACAGAGCACACAGTAGCCAATCAGCGAAATCAATAGATGAGAATGAAAGGAGTGTATCGTGAGGCATGGATACCAAGAAATTAACATATGTTGAGGAGGAGCTACAGAGCACACAGTAGCCAATCAGCGAAATCAATAGATGAGAATGAAAGGAGTGTATCGTGAGGCATGGATACCAAGAAATTAACATATGTTGAGGAGGAGCTACAGGGCACACAGTAGCCAATCAGCGAAATCAATAGATGAGAATGAAAGGAGTGTATCGTGAGACATGGATACCAAGAAATTAACATATGTTGAGGAGGAGCTACAGGGCACACAGTAGCCAATCAGCGAAATCAATAGATGAGAATGAAAGGAGTGTATCGTGAGACATGGATACCAAGAAATTAACATATGTTGAGGAGGAGCTACAGGGCACACAGTAGCCAATCAGCGAAATCAATAGATGAGAATGAAAGGAGTGTATCGTGAGGCATGGATACCAAGAAATTAACATATGTTGAGGAGGAGCTACAGGGCACACAGTAGCCAATCAGCGAAATCAATAGATGAGAATGAAAGGAGTGTATCGTGAGACATGGATACCAAGAAATTAACATATGTTGAGGAGGAGCTACAGGGCACACAGTAGCCAATCAGCGAAATCAATAGATGAGAATGAAAGGAGTGTATCGTGAGGCATGGATACCAAGAAATTAACATATGTTGAGGAGGAGCTACAGGGCACACAGTAGCCAATCAGCGAAATCAATAGATGAGAATGAAAGGAGTGTATCGTGAGGCATGGATACCAAGAAATTAACATATGTTGAGGAGGAGCTACAGGGCACACAGTAGCCAATCAGCGAAATCAATAGATGAGAATGAAAGGAGTGTATCGTGAGACATGGATACCAAGAAATTAACATATGTTGAGGAGGAGCTACAGGGCACACAGTAGCCAATCAGCGAAATCAATAGATGAGAATGAAAGGAGTGTATCGTGAGGCATGGATACCAAGAAATTAACATATGTTGAGGAGGAGCTACAGGGCACACAGTAGCCAATCAGCGAAATCAATAGATGAGAATGAAAGGAGTGTATCGTGAGACATGGATACCAAGAAATTAACATATGTTGAGGAGGAGCTACAGGGCACACAGTAGCCAATCAGCGAAATCAATAGATGAGAATGAAAGGAGTGTATCGTGAGGCATGGATACCAAGAAATTAACATATGTTGAGGAGGAGCTACAGGGCACACAGTAGCCAATCAGCGAAATCAATAGATGAGAATGAAAGGAGTGTATCGTGAGGCATGGATACTAAGAAATTAACATATGTAGAGGAGGAGCTACAGGGCACACAGTAGCCAATCAGCGAAATCAATAGATGAGAATGAAAGGAGTGTATCGTGAGGCATGGATACTAAGAAATTAACATATGTTGAGGAGGAGCTACAGGGCACACAGTAGCCAATCAGCGAAATCAATAGATGAGAATGAAAGGAGTGTATCGTGAGGCATGGATACTAAGAAATTAACATATGTAGAGGAGGAGCTACAGGGCACACAGTAGCCAATCAGCGAAATCAATAGATGAGAATGAAAGGAGTGTATCGTGAGGCATGGATACTAAGAAATTAACATATGTTGAGGATGAGCTACAGGGCACACAGTAGCCAATCAGCGAAATCAATAGATGAGAATGAAAGGAGTGTATCGTGAGGCATGGATACTAAGAAATTAACATATGTAGAGGAGGAGCTACAGGGCACACAGTAGCCAATCAGCGAAATCAATAGATGAGAATGAAAGGAGTGTATCGTGAGGCATGGATACTAAGAAATTAACATATGTTGAGGATGAGCTACAGGGCACACAGTAGCCAATCAGCGAAATCAATAGATGAGAATGAAAGGAGTGTATCGTGAGGCATGGATACTAAGAAATAGCCAATCAGCGAAATCAATAGATGAGAATGAAAGGAGTGTATCGTGAGGCATGGATACTAAGAAATTAACATATGTTGAGGAGGAGCTACAGGGCACACAGTAGCCAATCAGTGGAATTAATAGATGAGAATGAAAGGAGTGTAAGGGGGGGGGGGGGCACACAAAATGTTGATGTTTTTGACAAAATTGAACAATTTACACAAGTGTTATAAATGTTTGTCTTTTGTAATCTACTCTTTAATGCCTTTTATTTGTATAGCCCACTCAACATTTAAAAACAAAAAATGGTTTTTGCCGTTTTGGATTTGAACAGCTGATAAATTTGAGTCCACTTTTATTTTGTGCGTGTCAAAATGATCTTTGATGCTACAACAAGTTTCTTCTTTTTATCTCTTTTGATTCAAAAGTTATTATAACCATACAGAGTGACAGACAGACAGACGCAGGAACGAAGCTATAAAGGTTTCTTTTTTTGTTGTTACATCGAAACCCTAAAATTATAACACTTTGTTAACAATTTAAGTTGATTACAGTGGCGTAACTATGGGCCCGCGCGGGACCGCATTGCGGGGGGGGCCCCCAGTGCCAGGGGGCCCCCAAATCCAGAAATAACTGGCATTACTACCCTTGTACCAACGCCGAGGGGGCCCCCAATACCCTGAACGCAAGAGGTTTTTTTTTTTTTTTTTGCTCATCGATTTGCTTTGGCGAGGGGGCCCCTACAAAAATTTCTTGCGGGGGGGCCCCCAATGGTCTAGCTACGCCACTGAGTTGATAACAATTTGTTCATAATACAGATTAAGTTATTTTATAAATAAAACGAGAAATGGAGTCTAGAATGTATTTTAGAGTAGGATTTAAATACGAAAAATATTTTTTGTATACTTATTTAGAGATGAGTGGGAGGTAAGTAAATATAAAATTAGGTTATGCATAATGTGGGCCACGTTTTATGTTTTACAAAACTCAATATTATAAACAAAGAGTTCAAATTAAAAATATTTAATCTTTTTCAAAGACTAAAAAATCCCTTTCAAAAACATAAAAGTCAGATAAAATATTTATTTATAAACGTGTACTTGGAGAATTTTTTTTATTTTAATACATTTATATTATTATTATTAGAACAATGGTATAAAATATTGAAACATCAGAATTAACTCAATGAAAATAAATATGATGGGTATTCACTGAGAAACCGAAAAATTAGCATCGAAAGATATTTTATTAAACAATGAAAATAAATGTAGCAATATCACTCTTCTTTTGTAATACAAATATGAATATAATAACCGACAAAATCCCAGAGAATCGAGATGTATTTCACTAAATTGATTATGACAAAAATTAGGAGATTCCTAAAACAAAATATGTAGATACATGCTTCTATTATTGTGGTTTATTATACTTATTATTATTTTAAATCAAATTATAATTATTATTAACTACGGGAAACAGACAGAGAAAAATACACTCCAGCGCTGGGATTTGAACCACGGGCCTCTATATTTCCAGTATAGCGCTCTACCAACTAAGCTACGCTGGAGAATGATTTTCTCTGACGTTAATGATACCTTGACCCGAATTTAAGCTTTCAATTTTCCACAACTCTTAGAAGTCAACATTAATGACAGAGAACTAGACCGAGAAATAACGCTTATAATTATAAAGTACCCAATTAGTACCTACCTGTACCTAGTACAATCAATTAGAAATTCATATTTTACGATTTTGGAAGTATTCATACTACGGAAAGATTAAATTTTAATTTAAATCAAATTATAATTATTATTATTAACTACGGGCAACAGACAGAGAAAAATACACTCCAGCGCCGGGATTTGAACCACGGGCCTCTATATTTCCAGTATAGCGCTCTACCAACTAAATGAGTTTCTCTGACGTTAACTCATTCTCCTGCATAGCTTAGTTGGTAGAGCGCTATACTGGAAATATAGAGGCCCGTGGTTCAAATTCCGGCGCTGGAGTGTATTATTCTCTGTCGGTTTCCCGTAGTTAATAATAATTATAATTTGATTTAAATTAAAATTTAATCTTTCCGTAGTATGGATACTTCCTAAATCGTTAAATATGAATTACAAATTATTATTAAAATAAAATAAAAATATAAAGGTATGTATATCTAATCTTATACAGAACCATGATATATATAAATAAATGAACATGTTAGGTGTAATTTACAGATAAATAAAGAACTGAATATGAGGGACTGACCTTTTGGAGGGTTGGGAGAGGCCGAGGGGTAGGCCACTGTGAAGAACAAGATGAATATCTCCAACAGGAAAATAATTTTCCCATGTGCCATTGTTATCACCTTTTTATCAACAATTAACTTATTTCTTTAAATATATATATATTTTTTTTTATCAATATCACAAACGGAAAAATAACTAAACAATCAAATAATTAAACACTAAACCCACAAACTTCGCTAAAACAAAAATGTAGATGTATAACAGTGTATATTTTAGTTTTAAAAATAAACAAAATAATTGAATCGAAACTATTTCCTCGAACGAAATTGTATTTATTTTTATTCAAAAAGGGATATTAAATGTCTAAGGGCAAATTAATTTTATTTTAAAAAAATCAAAGAAAAAAATAAACATTTATTTTAATTGGACATAAATCATTCTAAATTTTATATTTATTTTAATATGTGAGGATTAAATAAAGGGGGAAATGAAGATTTATGATTTTAAATTAATTTCAATATTAAAGTGCATTTATTTATGTAATTGTTTATTGTTATAACCATTGTATTTGTATTTTGTATTGAAATTTCCGAGATTTAAAATCAGTGGAAGTTGTTTTATTTATATAAATAATTTGTTTTTGAACTGATACTTTTTGTTACGGTGGTAAAAAGTTTATTGTTTAACTAAATTTGTTAAAAGTTGTAATGAAGTTAAATTATCCGTAGTCCCTAGAATTTGAATAAAACCGCACTTTGTGTCCATTTGATGAAGTTTAGTCTTGATTTGCACTGACGATTATCACCTGAAACATAAATAAATAAAAATAAACATTAGAAAATTAGTAATAAAAATTAAAATAGACTGTCAACAATTAGTGTGGCACATAGCTTCCTCGTATCCTATCATGAACTTTATTGATTTTATGCTTTTACAAGCCATTATTGTCAATTTTATTTATTTATTCCCCCCCCCCCCCTTTTTTTATACATCAAAAACCCAAAACAATATCAAAATTGTTTCGAATTTGTTTCCGAGCTTACCGAAGGTAACGGAAGCTATGTGATCGTTTCGAAGAACGAAAATATTTTAGGTCTCCGATTTCAAAAATTCCAAGACTGAAATCCGTTTCAGACATCAGGGAACATTTTTGGTTCCGTGTCTGTCTGTCGGTCTGTCGTTCGATTTTTGCGAACCAACATATATAAAAACTACACGTCCGACTTTAATGAAATTTGGATGGTAGGTCATAATTAGCCCATTGTTGGTCCCATATAAGTTTCAACCTTCTGCGCTTTTTTTTCTCTTCCACAAGCGCACAAACATACATCTATTTACTTCTATAGCTTCAAAAGTACTTATCTCATTTGTATGAAACTTTTACAGTTTATCGAAAGTAACACGCAGATAGCCCCAGATTAATTTGAACCGTCTATGCTCTTCAACTTTTACTAAATTGATACTTTAAGTCATGTAAAAAATTAAAACAATTTTGACAGATTACAAAACGGGGGAAACAATTAAACAAATTACACAATAATGGCTTGTAAAAGCATAAAACCAATAAAATACGTGTAAAGGATGCGAGGAAGCTATGTGCCACACCAATTGGTAGTCTCATTTTGTTTACATAAATTGAAGTATTAATTTAGCAAAAGTGAAAGAGCGCAGACCCTGGAAATTAATCTTGTGACATTTGTGGGCTACTTTCGACAAACAATTAAAATTTCACAAAAAATCAGATGAGTACTTTTGAAGCTATAGGTGAAAATAAATGTATGTTTGTGCGTGTGTGGAAGAGAAACAAATGAGCATAGAAAGTTGAAACTTATATATGAGACCAACAATGAGCTAATTTTGACCTACCATCCATATGTCATTAAAATCGTACGAGTAGTTTTTATGATTTGTTGGTCCCCAAACATTGAGCGACAGACCGTCATACAGACACGTAACCAAAAAATGTTTACTGATGTCTGAAACGAAGTTTTGACTTGGAAATTTTTGAAATCAGAGACAAAATAATTTCGTTCTTCAGAACGCTCACATAGCTTTCGTTACCTTCTATAAGCTCGGATGCAAAAACAATAATGATGAATATGATCATTTATTTATTCATATTATCGGGAATAGTTATTTATGTAACTAGGCATAATGGAATTTTACTGACGAGTGATTACATTAGTGTCCGAGCCGAAGGCGAGGACAGGCTATGATAATTAACTGCCGAGGCGAAGCCGAGGCAGGTAATTTACCTTGTATTTGACTGTCGAGGCGCATAAATAAGGCAATATAAATAAACGAGGCAGAAATGTTTCCTTTGCTGCCTTATTGCATACAATATTTTATCTACGGGCGGCAGAAAAATGAAACTGCTAACATCTTTATTAATATAACATAGTTAATTACTGTGTTATATTAATAAGATAATAACATACGTATTACCTAAAATTAATGTTCATAAAGAATCAATTAAGGTTTGGAATATTAACAATAAGTGAATAGCAAACTGAATCTATAACAACGAAATACAAAACACACGTATATAACACGCAAAACTTCTGAATGAATAATGCACGCAATATAAAATATTTATATATATATTTTCTTACTAAAAAAATTCCTAAATGTATTAAATATATTTTCTATTGCTTACAATAAAAAAAGTAACTAGGAAAAATAGCTAGTCTAATCTAAAATGATATCAATAATAATAATATGATATTAATGTTGGATGTTTACATGAAGCTGCAGTGTGGCGAGTGACTCCGCTATATTTTTAATTAAAGATCTACTATTCATTGAATTTATTTAACAGAATTAACTTATATAAACATATTATTTTATTATTAAAAAGTTTATTTATTAAATATTACTTATTAAACTATAATATTTATAATGCTATAAGATAGAGATAATAGTATTAACTGTTCTTGCCAAAATAAGAGGTTATGACACGCAGTGTTTAACCTGTTACTTTCTCTGCCTAGGCAGGGAAATATTTCCCTGCCTAGGCAGAGAAAGTATTTTCCTGACTGTTTTAACTACTTTCCTGCCTGTTTTTAATATTTTAATGACAAATCAGCGAAATAGTACTTTCCAGCCTAAAAACAGTTAAGTAATGTTTAATTTTGCTGCCGCAAGTAGATAAAATTATTTGTCTGCCAATTAGTGTGGCACATAGCTTCCTCGCGTCTTATTATTGGACGGTTGATGCCACATGAGAATTAAAAGTGTGGTTGTTTGTATTTGGGTTCACGCTTATTTTAGTCAAAATATTAAATGTGAGGAGACGGTTAATCTTAGTATTAGTACATTCGACAAACTAACCAACTTTCATTAAAATCGGACCAATAATTATTACAATGTAGGTGTTAAACAAAAAAAGGACCTATTTCGATTCTCAGTCAAGTCAGATTTACTTTCATTTACTATTAAAGATATGCAAAGTGGAAATTAATATGGGACTAACAATGAACCAACCATCCAAGTTCCAAAAATTTCGTTTTCAGTTTTTAAGATGTGGTAGTTCACAAAAATTTTGATCGACTGTCTATCTGACAAACACAAGGTCTAAAAAGTTGCCTGACGTCTACAACGTGTTTCTATCCAGGATAGTTTTAATTTGGAGATAACAAAAAAGTCGTCTCCACAATGCTTCCGTTAACTTCTGTTATCATAAGAAGCAGAAGTCAAATAGTAGATATGCAATTACAAAAATAAATAATTATAATATATGATAACTATCAGTTATAAATAAAAGAAAATAATTATAAAAAAATCTTGTTTGCCTTTCTAGTTCCTCTCTTTTTAAAAAAGATCATAAAAAATTGAGGTTAACAAAAAAATTAAAAGCAGCACAAAAAAAAGAACACTTAACACACACATGGGTGGAAGAGTAAGCAGATTCTCTTTTTTAAAAAAACAAGCCTGAAGAAGTGAAGGGGGGGGGAGAGAGAATTTAAGTGCAAAGAATAATGAAAAGTAAACAAACTCTAGGTTCATTTATCTTTTAACTAATTAAACCAGTATAAACATTGAGTGGGATTCCTCAGGGCTCGTACCGCGGACCAATTTTATTTCGAATGTTCTAAACAATTCCTACATTTTTTAAAATACCTTTTCTTTCCTTTCTTCTTTTAACCAAGTAACAATATATAAAAAAAAATAAAAAGAAACGTAAAATTAAAAGTATAAAATACTAAACGTGGCTGAAACTGAAGCTTCAGTAAAGGTCACATCTCTTATAGAGGTATATAAGTGTTAAGGGCGTAGAAGATGTGCTGTGTGTTAAATAAATGTTAAAGGTGAAGAAGATGTACAGTATATACGTGTTAAGGGCATAGAAGATGTACGGTATATAAGTGTTGAGGGAGTAGAAGATGAACAGTATATAAGTGTTGAGGGAGTAGAAGATGAACAGTATATAAGTGTTAAGGGAGTAGAAGATGAACAGAATATATTATATATGCTCTAAAAAAAAAAATAAATAAATAAAGTTAAAACTCAAAAGTAAAATGAAATATTGATGAAATTATTTTCTTAAAACGCCTGAAGAGAAAATTATGTACAACAGTAATTCGTTTAACATTTTTTTTAAAAAATTATGTATTAATAATTAATTTAAGTAATTAATCTTATTATTTTTTTTTTTTTTACTTTTGACTAATCCTGGCTATCCTCAAATTCTAAAATTATGCCGTAAAAGTCGGGAAAACTAATTAATTTTGTCAGCTTTATATCACAAAGGTAAAAGCAGCATATTCCCTTGTTTTAATAGTTTTTTTTAACTCCCATATTAATAAATAGGTAATAGTTCTTTACGCGTCTAGTGCGGAAAGTAGCATTTTGCATGCGAGTGTGGAGTTTGCACCCGAGCGATAGCGAGGGTAGTAAAACCACACGAGCAATGCAAAATGCCGTTTTCGCACGAGTTGCGTACCGTACTTTATCTACGATTGTTAGATAATAATAAATACAGAAAAAAATAAACTTGCTCTATGTAAGTTCGTATCTCTCTCTTGATAAAGATGGCATTAATTCTTGAGTTGTATTTTTTGCTGAATTAATTATTTCTGGAGGAGTATTATTCTCCACATTTTCGTCAAAGTCACTTGATTCACTCATTGTTTTTCACTAAAAACTCGATATAAACAGTTACTTTAATAAATGAGCAAATTAGTTTTGTTAAATTTTAAATGTAAACAAACTCGCTAATCGTGCGTAAAGCTGAAGAATTCCTCTTCTTTACCGCCCTAGGGTGGTAAAGAAGAGAAATTCTTCAGAACTATGAGACGCACATGCGCAATGAATACAAGTACGTAAAGAATCACTTTCTACGCATCTAAACAGAGATACAATGTTTATATTTCGTATCAATCGTAGATAAAAAATATTGCTATAATTTTGCTTCCGAGCTTACCGAAGGTAATGGAAGCTATGTGATCGTTCTGAAGAACGAAAATATTTTATATCTCCGATTTCAAAAATTCCAAGAAAGAAACCCGTTTCAGACATCAGGGAACATGTTTGGTCCCGTGTCTGTCTGTCGGTCTGTCTGTCAGTCTGTCTGTCGGTCAATTTTTGCGAACCACCATATCTTAAAAACTACTTGTCCGATTTTAATGGAATTTAGTTAGTAGGTAATACTTAGCTCATTGTTGGTCCTATATAAATTTCAACCTTCTGCGCTTATTTTTTTATCTTCCACATGCTCACAAACATACATTTATTTACGCCTATATCTTTAAAAGTAATCATCTGATTTTTATGAAATTTGGATGGGTTGTCGAAAATAGCCCGAAGACAGCTATTTTCACCATCTGCGCACTTTAAATAGTGCTAAATTAATATGTCAATATGCTATAATGCCGCATGGCTAACTGAATAACTGACTGACATTAATGTTTACCCACTTCCAGAAGTTTGAGCCATTCGACGCGCAACGTCCATATTGTGAACCAAAATAACAAGTACCCTTTTCCCTCCCCTTCCCCCCCTAAAAAAAGAAAAAAAGGCCGACATGATCTTTAAGCTGTTAATAAGCCCCCAATTATTTCGGTTAAACGGTAAGTCGTATTGGAAAACGGATAGCACCAGCGGTAACTGATTTTAAAAGATCTACAAATTTGGTCCTATGACTTTTGTCGTATCATCATCGGTTGTGCCTTAGATGGTGATAATTTTGGTTTTATTTTTTTCCATTTTTGACTTTGATTGGCCATAGTTTCTATAATAGTTGACCGATTTTATTTCTGATTGAGGCGCTTGAATCTCACACTAATGCTCTTTAAATTGATTATATTTTATTTCATTAGTTTTTGCTGAGAACATGAGAGTAATCTTTTTCCCGTGTGCTGTGTAACGTGACCACTTTTTTGGTTTTTAATATTGTGTCGTATATCATTTAAAAGGCCTCGATAATATTTAGGGGAGACCGGGGACGGTTGAAACATTTTTTACAAAATCGCTTCCTGCAAATATTTTAACCTCAATGTATTTGACAGTGGGCCTTAATTGAACTTTAGTTATCAGACTAAAAATGGATGAGGTTATAGTAAGATTATCTGCATTACAAAAACATTTATAGGCATTTTAAAAATTCAGGAAAAATGTTTCAACAAATCCCCCTTCCAGGGGCGGTTGTAACAGTTATTGGGGTTAGTTGTAACACTAACAGAATAATGAGAATTATGTTAGAAATACTTATTTATCGAGTCAAAATCACAGAACATGACGAAAAATAATTGAATAATAGGTCATACGCAGAATAATAGGTGTTTAAGATAAATGAAGCAATAATAAATATTCTAAATGTAATTTTTATCATATATTTTGGTTAATTAACATTAAAACTAATAAAATTTGACGAAAGAAAAAAAAAATATTTAATTTAAATTATTTAAATGAAGTGTATTTGAAAATTTCATACTTTATCACCAAACACAAAAGTTCAGATTCCGCCACGGAAGCCATGTCCCTTTTCCTTGGTTGTTCCCAAATATCGCTAATTTTTCCACCCAATTATTGGGTTGTTTCAACTTTACCCTGTTTCAACCGTCCCCGGTCTCCCCTACATTAAAGCTATTTTATTGGTTTACTTTGAAAAAATTTGTACACGTACTTTTGTACCGATTTTTAATTTTGTTGTAGGTTAAAAGTTTTAAATGGTTTTTGGTTATTAGGTTTTTTATTTATATTTATTTATTAGTTTAATGAATGCCCTTTTGTATTATTTATTTTTAAAAAATATAATTTTGGAACCTCTAAGTACAGTGGTACAAATATCAAAGTTAATTTTTTATAATATGATGTATTTCGTTGAAAAGCTCCTAAAATAGTAGATTCATTTTTGTTCGTTCTATTTTGTGTTATTTCTAGTTTTGAGGGGGTAAAATTGAAAAAAAAAAATTTAATACAACAATGGTTTGTAAAAGTATAAAATTAATAAAGTACGTGAATAGGATGCGAGGAAGCTATGTGCCACACAAATTGGCAGTCTATTTTAATACATGAAGAATGTATAATATTTGTAATGTATAATAAAATCAGCTGTACTTTCTTCTTGACTTTAGGAATTTATTTTAAAATAGTAGATGAATACATGTTTGTAATTAATTTCCCCTTTACCATTGATAGAAATAAATTTCTTCATCTTTCATTTTAATGTTGTTTTTAACTTTTTAATTTATTTTAGAAGAATTATTACCTATCTAAAATCAACCTTATTCACATAGGTAGTTTTTGCTTCATAAATATATTAAACTATTTCCTAATAAAATTAAACTATTTTTTATAATTTTGTTTATCTTTATTATTTTGATCTCAAGTTCAAAGAGACCAAATCACCTTTAGATACGTGTATAGCTTTTATTTTATGTATGTTTATCACGAATTTGATTTAGAATTTAAGCTTTCCTCCACCTTCTAGTTTTCTTATCGTTTTGACCTCGAATTCGTTATCAGTAACCCAAAAAAACCCTAATGACTCACTTCGCCCCCCGGGTAGCGCCACCTGGTTGATGCCACTTGCTTCCGCCACCTGTCTTGCACCATCCGAGTTTTTACTTTTTTCGGCCAGTAGAGAAATGGACCTGGAGGAGATAGCTGTACTTGCTTATCATTATGTTCGTTAAAGAAGGAAAAAAAAGGCGTTTTTGGATTCATCTAATAAATTCAGACAAAAAGAATACTAGTTTGTTTTCATACAGTGTACCCCTGTATCAAAGAGAACAGTAACATTTTTTAAATTTTTGCCGAATGTCACGTGGAACTTTCAACAATTTTCTTAGAATATTGAAGAACAGTTTGGACCTGTAATAACACTTATATGAGGGATGCTGTTGGTCCCTGATTTGATTTCCCCTAGATTTAATTGAAGGAGTGGGGGCTGAGTGGAAGAGACTTGGGTGGCACCGTGTGCTCAATTAAGAACAATGGGCTGACCGGGTGGCGCCACCTGCGTAGGTGACGGCTAGATCGTGGGACGGTCGACCGGGTAGTGCCGCCGGTGGGTGGCGCCACCTCGTGTGGCAGGTTCCATTCTATTCTCATTGACGACCGGGTAGCGCCACCCGGGTGGCGCTACCCAGGTGGCGAAGTGTGTCACTACCCTTAGACATATATTTTAATTTCCATTTTATATATTTATGATGATTTTGATATAGAATTTAAGATTTTTCCGTCATTTTTTTTTTTCACCAAAAGTCCCTTAACTATACATATATTTTTTAAAAATAAATGTGTCAAGTGTTTTTGTTGGAACTGTTTTGCCTAACTCTTAACAGTTGTCACATAAACATAAACTAATGCTCTAATATTATTTCCCCAAGGAAAGAGCTTATTAGAAGCTCGAAACTGGAAGTATTAGTCACCCGAAAATTATTTATATTTATTTATGTAATTTATTTATATGTTTATTCAATAAAGTTTTATTATTATTAAAAATAAACAAATTTCACTTTTTTCTAAATTTGCTCAACCCCCTTGACTTAATTACTTTTGTTAAGGTATTGGCCTTGCAATAAGCTTAGTGCTTGTTTCTTAGATCTTTCTCCATAACCCTGGTTTCCCCCCTACGAATCTAGAACGTTTTATCTCGGGAAACTGTGTTAATAAACATTCCCTGGTTAGATGTCTCCTTTTCCCATAAAAAGTATAAGATTGATAATTAAAAACGGTAGACTGGTAGACCATCACAAAGTGATATATTTTTAAGTTTAAGTTTGTATTTTTGTGTGTGTGTTAAGTTTTTAGTATGTTTGAGTGCTACAAAAAGTTTAATACTTTTATAGGAAGAATTTATAGTTGTACATATGCATGTATAGATTGCCAAATTCCTAATTTTTAGAAAAAATCCATAGGATAACGCTACTATATATAATATATATATATATATATATATATATATATATATATATATATATATATATATATATATATATATATATAACATACATATACATATATATATATATATATATATATATATATATATATATATATATATATATATATATATATATATATATATATATATATATATTATATATAGTAGCGTTATCCTATGCCAGTGTTTCCCAAAGTGTGGTACGCGTACCCCTGGGGGTACGGGAAGAGTTTGGTGGGGGTACGCGTTGCACCGGGCTTTGACTTTGCAGTCAATTTTATCCTGAGAAGGATAAAATTGTTCATCATAATTTGGTTCCCTGTTAATTTTGTTCTTAAATTGGATATTTGTTCTCGTTTATGTACTAAAAAAAACGAAATTTGTTAATGAAGTATAAGCATATTCTATTATTATTATATTTTTTTTTATTCATGCTATTTCTTGTTAGATTTGTTCCATGAAGACTATAGAGTCGTGGGACAAATCCCAGAGTGAAGTGACTCACATTATTAGACCTAACTCCTTGGTTTTAGTTGTTTTAGTTTTGGAAAAATTACTTTTTAATAGTAATAATATGTAAATATTGCACAAATAGAAAGTGTTAAAAAGGATTAAACCTAAAGGGTTGAAAATGTTCCAATATAAGCGGAAGCGAATTATAACCGTTTTAAAGAAAGAAAGTACATAGTTTATATTTATATTAATTCATTTTTTTTAAGAACAATACCCCGATTGACACAATTAGAAAAAATAGAATTAAATAATTCAAGACATCCAAAATAGAAATGGATTTTTTTTTTTAATGAGGGGTACTTAGTGTTACGAAAATTATAGAAAGGGTACACAGATGTTAAAAGTTTGGGAAACACTCTCCTATGCAATATATATGTATATGTGTGTGTGAAATGTATATGTATATACCTCTATATAATATATAATTTAACAAAATCTCTGCTCTTGTGACGTTCTGACTGAGGAAAATACTTAAAGTTAGACTATTTGCTGAACCCATAGGTTCCAACTAAAATAGTTATTATTAAAAAAAAAAAAAAAAAAAATTGTTAGTATATAAGTGAGGAATAAAGAGATTTATTATTATTAAATAAACTCTTAGGGGCCCAGCCCCCTATACTCGCTTCACTCGTGAAAAAGCCGCTGCCTTGAACCTTCGCACCATTTGACATTTTACGATTTGAAACATTTGTTTGTTTACACAACTTTTTTAATAATATAGAAAAATAAATAATATAAAAAAAAATAGACTGCCAATTAGTGTGGCACATAGCTTCCTCGCATCACATCATGGACTTTAGTGTTATATTAACATTAACGTTTTATTACTTTATTGTTATTTTTTTCATTGTGTAAAAACTATTAATAGCTTGTAGCGATCTTTGACACCTCATAGTGGTGTCGCTGTTGGTCTTACTAAAAATTTGTATTAAAAAAAAATGTTTGTCTCATTGAATAGATGAAGTTTGATTTCTTTCCCGACCTAAAATTCTAATTATAAATTTGAAGTTCACGTTTACTCGAGCGTTGCTCGTGAACGCTTGGACGGATAATGTTGTCCAACGAACTTGTTCTGGGCATTGGTAAAATGAACATGTCTACCAAATTTCATCAAAATCGGTTGACATTTACTCAAGTTATCGTCGCACGTTTGTCGCGGACACACAGACCGACAGACAGACAGACAGACAGACACGAGACCAAAAATGTTCCCTGATGTCTGAAACGGATTTCTGTCTTGGAATTTTTAAAATCGGAGGCATAAAAGTTTTTCGTTCTCAAAAGTGAACAAAATGCTTCCGTTACCTTCGGTAAGCTCGGAAGCAAAAAAAAAAAAAAAAAAATACAAACGTAAACGTATAAATATGTACATCACTTTGTGGTGGTCTACTGTTTTTAATTATCAATCTTATACTTTTTATGGAAAAAGGAGACATCTAATGTTATCGTCTATAAAGATTTAGAATCCCACATCAGTAGTAGTAGTAGTAGTAATGTTTATTTCTATAAAATATATGTACAATGTATTTACAAAATTTGCACAGAGGCAGTTATTTTACATATAACTTTGTCTGTCTAAGTCTACTATACCAAAAACAAGTTACATATACAAGACATTTAATGAGTAGGAAAAAAAATATTTTAAATACTTTCAACACATTTTGAATTTACCACCTCTAACCACCTCTAACCATCTTCAACCACCTCTAACCACCTCTAACCACCTCCAACCAGCTCTAACCACCTCTAACTACCTCTAACCCAGTGCCGGATTTACCACTAGGCCGACTAGGCATCGGCCTAGGGCCGGGTGGCTTAAGGGGGGCCGCAGATATGGGCAATACATTTATATGGCTTACCCCTCAGCGGCTTTGGCACAGTATATTCTTAGCAGTATTTCTTGAATTTGAGTATGCTCCTGAGAACTAAGTTAATTACTAGACATTAAGTTGATTTTAGCTTGTCACTTGATAGGTTAGTTATTAAATTATTACTCCGAATTCCAAATAAGAGTGGTCAACTATCAAGTGACAAGGTAACATCAACTTGATTTTTGGTCTTTTAACTAATTTTGTACTCAGGATCATGAGTCACATTGTTCACCAAAATGGCCGCGACATGGCCGCTCTTAATCTCTTGTTTTTTTTCAAATGCCTATTGCCAAGCTGATGATCTTATGTCCCGCAGAAGAACTTAGCCGACCACAAATTCTTTACAGGCACCAAAAGATTATCTTGATGTTACTCAAACACTCTATTGCACGCTATCTCCTGAACTAAATATTTTATATTTATAAGTTTTTAAAAAGGTTCTACAAATAAATAAAATTCAATAAAAAGTTTGAGTTTTATCGGCCTATTTATTAAAACCTAACCAAATATTATGTAGTATAATACGTAAAACTAAATTAAAATTTATTTTAAGAGTTAAAAAAATGATTCCAATTTATAATAGTTTATTATACTTTTTTTGACATTAGTTAAGTTAAATTAGGCCTACGAATATTAACTTACCATAATGGTTTTGTAAATAAATTCAAAGACCCAATTATAGAACTTGTAAAGTTCATAAAAACTAGGATAAAAACAATGAGGGGGGGGCCGCCAGTAAAATTTGGCCTAGGGCCTCAAAAGTCCAAAATCCGGCACCTAACCTACCCCTAACCTAACCCTTTTATCACCTAACCTCAAAGTGGGGGCACGTACAATCCGATTTTACCAAATTAATAATTAAATAATTCTAAGAATTATAATTCGCTAATCGGAATCGGAAGCCAAGAGTGATGATGCTAGATCCCTAGAAAGATCGCCTAATAATGGGCTAACAATCCCACATCATTCTGAAGAAATTATCAGGCAATGATTAGGAACACAGTTTTCCGGAATAAAAATGTTTTAGGGGGAAACCAGGGTAAAGGAGTAAGATCTAAGAAACAGCTCTAAGGTTACTGCAAATCGGAAGAATATTCTTGAAATATATTTTATATTTTTGAGCCTAGCTTCATTGCCATTCTCATTCAAATTAAAAATGACAAACATTTCTTCAATTCATTTTAGCTCCTAAAGTTTGAAAGGTAAAGGTCCATATTTTATGCAAGAAAGTGGCTCAAAACATCTTTGAAAGCTTCATTTTCAAAAAAAAAGGAGTCAAAAGGGGTTAGCAAGCGTACTATATAATTCTTAAAAATATTATATTTTTGAAGAATTAATTCTTTGTTAACTGATTATTAGACAAAGAGTTATAAGTTTCAAACATATTAGAGATGAAATGAAAACTCGACATATGAATACAAAAGTAGGTCATGAAGTAGACCGATATCATTTTGTTCTTTACAATAAAGTTATCAAGTAGAAATGTATAATTATATTCTTACCTTTCTCGTCCAAATCTAATGATTCATCCATGTATGTTTAAAATAGTCAATATAGTCATTTAAATTTAGAAATAAACGAATTTAAGCGTAAAAGATATCAACTTTCGATCTAAAATGGCGTCTACATTTAATACGTGGAAATTTGTTAGGCGTCTACAAGTCAAGTTAGTGTCGAATTCTCAACTAGAATGTTTAATTGGTAAATAAAAATATAAAGACTATTTTACAAATATTGAAACACTCTAATTAAATTATTATATTCATAAATTTATCTAAAAATGCATATTTTATAATTATTAAAGCTAATAATTATAATATAGATTTTTTCATGACTTTATAACGATTTTTCGAATAATTTTCCTAATTTTTGAGGTTTTATAATTTTACAATTAATAAAAATTATTAAATTACAATAAATAAATTACAACAAATTATATAAATATCAAGCAATTACAACAATATTATATAAATTCATAATTTATAGTAATTTAATTATTTATTAATGATAGTTTTTTTTTCGGAACGCAGTCCATTTTTATTTATAGTTATTGTAATTTGGAACGCAGTGTAACTAGATGAAGCTATTTGTTTTTAATGTAACTAATTATAAAGTATTAGTCTAATGTGGTGAAGTAGGAATAAAATTCAGTTGTCGTAAAAAACTTAGATTCATGTAAGAGAAACGGGAAGTTAAAATTTTTAAGTGTCTAATCGAGAGATGTTGTTAGTTTTATAAAGGGAAAAGGGTGGTGGAAGTCAAGGATTCGTAATAGAGGGGATAGACAAGCTACTGACTGTCTCCAAGAAGTTACATCTCCTTCAGTTCGCCATTACAACCCGGTCCGTGCGTGCACTTTTTTCTTGTTTCTCTTCCTACCCTTCAACCAACTTTAAACCTTAACATATAAAAGGTATTTATAATACTTACTTTTTAATGAGCATTAAGTAATTGGTAAAACTAAAGAATATGAGGTGGTTTATGGAAAAGATGGCGGGGCCTCACTCCAACCTATTTTTTTTGACAAAGGGATATTAAATCTCCTATTCCTATGAACAAATCATTCATATGTACTTATATAACTGCTCAAATGCTTGAATCTTATAAATTTACTGTTCTGACAAAGGAATATACTCTCTCAAGTGTTTAAATCATGCAAAATTGTGCCGCCAAGCGATTTTCGACCGTATATCATCTTCTTCATTTCAGCCATTTCTTCACCCTACACTTTCGGGCTTCTTTAGGCTTGTAATTATCCCTTTCACGTGAGTCTAATTAATAAAAACTATCAAATCAAATTAAATTGTCCACAATTGTTTTTTTTTTTTTTGTTTTTTTCTGCACTAGAATTTTCTCTCCGCTCATTTCTAAAGAAAAACAACCCCTACTGCATATTTTGACCAGGTAGAGGTCCAAATCGAAGTACAAAAGGGTTTAACGGACACGATATATAAAATATATATAGATTTATAAAGTCTTGAAAGAGGTCGATAGTAAGATAAAGATAGCGTGTTATCAGAAGGGACCCTATGCATATATTATATACAGTGTGTCCCAAGATAAAGTATCCGAGAGGAAAATTTTTCTAATTTTTGAGTTTTCGAAAAAAAGTCATTCTTCATTAAAACTCCTGCTTGTTCTGAAACCTCTAAAAATGATAAAATTTTCTTGATTTTGAGTACAGAATGTTCTATTTTTTGAAAACTTTAAAATATGACCAAAAGTAAACTACCCTTATTTTTGATGGTATCGAAAAATATTATTAAGAAAAATTGTTCAGAATTGAAAAAAACTTATAAATATTAAATATTAATTTATTTTATGAAAAAGAAAAAATAAATAAATAAAATAGGTCTAAGTCAACAAAGACAATTTTTTTCATATACAAGATCATAATTACTTAGCCCAGTGTTTCTATTTATTAGTTTTCATAGGTATATTTTATTATTAAACATTTCATTAAAATTTAACATAAAAATAACTTCTTCTGGGCGGGGCATCGAACCCGGCTTCTGTCCGCATTTTAAGCTATTTTCTCAGGAACTAGATTTTTCGCGGGAAAACAGCTTATATCGTTAGATTCGTTGAATGGACTACCTTTTTGAATTTTTTAATCAAAATCGTCGGAACCGTTTTCGAAAAAATTTTTGTTTACGTTCTTTCAGAGTTTTTGGACTATAAATTCTTTTCACTTTCTTTTCCTTTTGAATTTGATCGAGGGGAATATTGGCAGTGACCAGTTTAATTATTTCCTTTAACTCTTCCAAGCAATTATCCACTTGTTTCTTATCACCCTTGTTTATTATAAAAATGCAAAGAGAACTATTTGTTGTTGTTAAATTATTACTTATTTTTTAGAAAACAAACTAAAATGTAATATTTTTGAAAAATACCAAAAATTTAATAATTCATAAAATAAATTAATATTTAATATTTAAACGTTTCTGAACAACATTTATAAATAACATTTTTCGATACCTTTAAAAATAAGGGTTGTTTACTCTTAGTCATATTTTAAAGTTTTCAAAAAATAGAACATTCTGTACACAAAATCAAGAAAATTTTATCATTTTAAGAGGTTTCAGAACAAGCAGGAGTTTTTATGAAGAATGACTTTTTTTTGAAAATTCAAAAATAAGAAAAATTTTCCTCTCTGATATTCTATCTTGGGGCACACTGTACACATGCATTTACTTGAATGCCAGGAAGAGACAACATTTCGGGGGTCCCATTCTCTTCAGTTTCAAAAGCTAGAGAAATTCCTAACAAATTCTATAATCATCAGTAATGATCATTGACAAAAAGATGTCGAATGTGCATTGCTGAAGGTGGCGGCTATTTGAGGAGCTTCTGCCTTGAGATACCATGGTAAGTATATTTTACAATAATAGATCTTCTAGTTAGAGAACTAAAATTTCAATTTAATGGCCGCCACCTTGAACAATGCACATTCGACATCTTTTTGTCAAAGATGTCACAGGTGATAATGTCACGTTTCTTTGCCCTTTAACCAGCTGCAAGCACGACATGTTTTTTTCTAAAACGATGTTTTGTTTACCCCCTTAGAGTTGGAATATTGTGAAGTATTTGGTATCGTTTTAAAGCTTATTAAAAGCGCCAACTTTTCTTCACTTTGTACGCATTTCTCCCATCAAGTCATATCGATAAGTGGCCTCAAAGTTTTTCAGAGTTTTTTTGTTTTCTACCAGCTCTGGGTCACACTAAAAAGGCAACAATTATTCTACTAAAACATACATCATTTTACAGTAAACGCCCTGCTCTTTCCAACGATTGTTCATTCATTGTTCCAAGATTAATATTTTTTAAGTTATTTCTGTGTTCAAGAGAAAGGTCGATTTTTTTTAACACAGTCTATTTTCGCTTATAGCTCCTACACCGTTGAGAATTTAGACTGTAGGTTATATGAACTTTTTTGCTCCAAATAACCTGTAGATATACACTTTTTTCTATGTCCATCTGAAATTGATACACCCTGTTTTATATATTCACTGACGGGGTGGCCAGGGCCGTCGAGAGGGGGCGGCAGGTACGGCTGCTGCCGGGGGGGGCCCGGACCTCCCCTAAAGGGCCCGGCTGCCTCAAGACTAGAACACCCATTTAGGCCAATATTTATGATTAAAATATTAAATAATAATACTCATAATAATATTAATAATAATTAAAAATAATATTAGTTAATATTAAAGTTTTAAACTAGGTGTGGTAATTAATTGAGATAAGTTTACGAGAGAATTTCCCTGTACCCAGACTGAGAAGCGAAAAATAACTAAGCTGTATCCGATGGGTCTCAAGAAAAGTCCATAGAAAACCAAAAATCGCTTCAAAGTTGAAGTATTTTATGTTTAAATTGAGTGATTGATACCATGCAGTCAACAAAATCAATGATTTTTTTTTCAATTTTATTCCTTATAAGGGGTAGCGGGGGAGGGGGTCATTTTTTTGCGTTTTGTTTTAATAATTTCGGGAGTAAAATGGCAGCCATTTTGGAAACGCGATATATATATTTGTGATTTACATTTCAATACCTTTAAAATGATTCCCCTCTTAGAAATTTCAAAAATAAAAATTTTGGGTCTCCATATTTCGGCCACCTAAACTTTTACTTTTTCATATTAACTCTAGGAAATATCATTGCACCGCAGAGTTGTATATTTATATATTTTTGACTTATTTTTAGGACCTGTCCTTATTTGGTATCGGGGGGAGAGGGGTCATTTTTTGCGTTTTGTTTTATTAATTTGGGAGGTAAAATGGCCGCCATTTTGGGCACTCGATGTATATTTGTGATCAACATTTAAATGCCTTTGAAATGATACCCGCTCAAAAATTACAAAAAATATAAAATATTGCAATTAGTTCGCAATTGCTCGCTGATTTAAGAAATGTTGAGTTTCAGTTTACAATAGTTTTCCTGTTTTTGGGCAAACAAAATGTAACGTGTATACTAAATTTCATATCTCTAGCTACAGTATGTCGGGAGATATACTCTATGATGCGACGGACGGACGGACAAACTATCAACAGCATAAGGGTTTCTTGGATGACCTCGAAACTCTAAAAATTGTCTCAACTATAATACACAGATGTTGACAAAGAAGTGCTTCTTTTGGTTTTGTCTTGTTTGTGTTTATTAAGTTTTTCTGTTTTATTTATTGAATTGAAATGCTGCTCTTTATTAGCCTACTCCTGCTTGTATGAATATAAACAAATATATTCCTATATATTACAATAATGTAATAAATGAAATTGTATAAAGCGTAAATGAACGTAGACAATTTTTTATAGTTATATTAGTTTTTTTAAAGTCCAGATAGAAAAAAAGATAGAAAATAGTTGTAGTCTCAGAATGAATTTGTTTTACTACGGTTTATCAGTAGGCCTGCAGTTGACAGTAATAGGCCTTGAATAAGTTGCACTTACAATAAATATAAAATAGAACTTATTATAAGATAAGGGTTAAAAAGATCAGCACACAAGTTATTAGTGTAAATTCCTACAATGACGAATAAAAACCAGTAAAAAGAAGGGGGCCCTTATAGGTCTAGCCGTGGGGCGTAGAAGATGAACATTATATATAAGTGTTAAGGGAGTAGAAGATGAACATTATATAAGTGTTAAGGAAGTAGAAGATGAACATTATGTAAGTGTTAAGGGAGTAGAAGATGAACATTATATAAGTGTTAAGGAAGTAGAAGATGAACATTATGTAAGTGTTAAGGGAGTAGAAGATGAACATTATATAAGTGTTAAGGAAGTAGAAGATGAACATTATGTAAGTGTTAAGGGAGTAGAAGATGAACATTATATAAGTGTTAAGGAAGTAGAAGATGAACATTATGTAAGTGTTAAGGGAGTAGAAGATGAACATTATATAAGTGTTAAGGAAGTAGAAGATGAACATTATGTAAGTGTTAAGGGAGTAGAAGATGAACATTATATAAGTGTTAAGGAAGTAGAAGATGAACATTATGTAAGTGTTAAGGGAGTAGAAGATGAACATTATATAAGTGTTAAGGAAGTAGAAGATGAACATTATGTAAGTGTTAAGGGAGTAGAAGATGAACATTATGTAAGTGTTAAGGAAGTAGAAGATGAATAGTATGTAAGTGTTAAGGGAGTAGAAGATGAATTGTATATAAGTGTTCAGGGAGTAGAAGATGAATAGTATGTAAGTGTTAAGGGAGTAGAAGATGAATTGTATATAAGTGTTCAGGGAGTAGAAGATGAACATTATATAAGTGTTAAGGAAGTGGATGATGAACAGTATATAAGTTTTAAAGGAGTAGAAGATAAACAGTATATAAGTTTTAAAGGAGTAGAAGATAAACAGTATATAATGGTTGAGGGAGTAGAAGATGAACAGTATATAAGTTTTAAAGGAGTAGAAGATGAACAGTATATAAGTTTTAAAGGAGTAGAAGATGAACAGTATATAAGTTTTAAAGGAGTAGAAGATGAACAGTATATAAGTTTTAAAGGAGTAGAAGATGAACAGTATATAAGTTTTAAAGGAGTAGAAGATGAACAGTATATAAGTTTTAAAGGAGTAGAAGATGAACAGTATATAAGTTTTAAAGGAGTAGAAGATGAACTAGGTATATAATTGTTAAGAATGTAGAAGATGAACAGATCAATAGAAGGAATTTTTCAACAAACCGAATTTGCTTAAATGATCCATATTGTAATTCCTTCATTTAATTAACTTGAACTTCTGTGTGTTTTTTTTTTTAAATTCAATGAACTTATTGAAAAGTTCCGATGTTAATGACTTGGCTGATGTTGTTATGAAATATTTAATTTGGTCTGTTAGTTAGAAGAATAAATTTTAATCGAACAATTACTTAAACAAAGCCACGTATATTGTATATAGTTCTTAGGTTCTTTGGAATTTAATTTCCTGCCGATTAGTGTGTTACTGAGCTTTAATATAGTAACATGACTATAAAATAGAGTTTAACGAGGAAAATTTCACAATACCAGAGTCACTTAAACATTAGGACGTGCGCATGTGCGAGGGGAACCAATTACGTAGAAGATTGAAATTAATTTGATACAGCCCGAGGGTTATACTCATACTGTATACATTTTATTAAAATATAATGACTAATGTTAAAAATAGGTACGTTTAACTCCAGCAAAACTTTCTTAAATGCAAAGTAAGATTGTATTTAAATCTATTAATTTCTAATTTAATAAATTTATTTTTGAACACATTTAAAAAGTTTTTACTTTTGTGTTTATTGTTTAACTTTTTTTTTCTTTTTTAGATTTTCAGCTAATCAAATTTATTTTCCTCAATACCTCGAAAATTAAATATTTCCCCGGAAAACGACTTACTTTGTTAAATTCAATTTTAAACAGGCTAGATTTAGAATTTGTTAATTCAAAATCGTCAAAAAAAAATTTCAAGAAATATATTTTTTTCTGAATTTTCTGTGGCTAGCACTCCCAAATTTAGAGCTAAAATTACTCTCTAGATATCAAGACGGGGTATGATTTTGATTTTTGGCGGGTATGTATGCCAAATGTTATTGAAATCCGCCCAGTAGTTAAGGCTTCATGACAGACATTTTTAAAAAACTACTTTTTTTGATCTCAGGGGACCTCAAGTCATATACACGTTTTGAGCTCCTCTGAGTCCAAAAAAGTTGTTTTTAAAATATGTCTGTCTGCAGTCTGTCATGGAGCCATCTCAATATCTTAAGTGCGAATTTTCACAGAATCACAATACTTTCTCCTTATATTTACTACGCAGAAATAGAAAGTAAAAATACATGTGTTAATAAAAAGGTTTTTATGCATGCGCACGAGGAAGCAATGAGCATTGAAAGTTAAATTTAATATGTAAATACAAATGCGTAGGTGGTAAACAGAATATTATGATTATGACAGTTAACAAGGCTGTGCTAAACCAAAAATACAACTTCAATATTAAATAGAAAATAAATACCTGGGGGTTAATTTTGACATCCGAATTTGATCAAAATTTAAAAGTAGCTTTTAAAATACATTTTATCTCCAGTAGGGAGAAACATTTATGATTTTGGATTAGTTTAGGGACTAAAGTAAGTCTTTTCTTCCCTGAACAAAAAGTAGGGAGAACAAGTAAAACCAGGGAGAAAAAGAAGGAGTGCCAACTTGATTATTTTATAAATAGCAGAGAATGAATGGCTAATGGCTAATGCAGTGAGGTTGTAGACATCAGGTTGGCGACACTGCTTTTTCAACCTTGTATATCTTTGTTTATAACCTGCATCTAAATAACCTTCTATTTGAGTTTAATTGCAATTCTTATTTGTTTTTAATATTGAATCTCTTATATCTGCTATTAAAAGTGCTAACAATTATTGTTATTTATTAAAATAATAAATAAAACCTGTGCAGTAGATGACGATGTGTTTCCTCCATACTGGAGATAGAATATTGTATGCACCTCAGGAGTAAAGTGCTATAATTCCCCTCACGATAATTATCTTCCTCGGCTAACCCTCGGGAATTAAAAAGTCTAATTCCCTCGACTTCGCCTCGGGATTTAGGGATCGTGGTTCCTTCGGCTTCGCCTCGGGATTTAGGGATCGTGGTTACTTCGGCTTCGCCTCAAGAACCAACTTATTCGCTCAGGGAACAATGACCTACTTTACTCCCTAGGTGCATAAATAACTATTAACGACGAACAAACCGATTGACATATACCACTAATGTAACATCTTGTCTATAAACGCATTTTGTTTAATTAAGTAAATTTTGAATTTCTGACAATAAAAGAAATCCGTCCAAGACAACTCAGACAAACATTTGCATATACGAGTTCATAAATTATTTAGCCCATTACTTAGCTCATTAGTTTTCGTCGGTACATTTAATTATTAATGAACATTTTATCAAAATGTATCATAGAAATAAGTTCTCCTCAGCGGGGAATCCTGGCCTCTCCGTCCACGTTTAAAGCTATTTTCGCTGGAACTAATTTTTTCCCGGGAAAACTGCTTACATCGTTAAAATTTGTTTTTACCTGGACTAAGTTTTAGTATTTTATAATCAAAATCGTCGAAACCATTTTCGCGAAATAATTTTTTTAATCCAATTTATATTTAATATATAATATATGCAGTCCCCTTTTTACTTTCTCATATAAAGAGAAAGTATTGTGATGGCGCGAAAATTCGATTTTGAGATTTTGATGGATTTACACGTTTTGAGGTCCCCTGAGTCCAAAAAAGTGGTTTTTAAAAAATGTCTGTCTGTCGTCTGTCGTCTGTCTGTCGTCTGTGCAGACGCCTGGAGCCCAAACTACTGGGCCGATTTTGACGAAATTTGGCATACATGTTCAGAAAAATCATACCCCGAGGCGAAATCGAGAAATGAATTTTAGCTCTAAATTTGGGGGCGCTACCCCCCAAAAACTCTGAAAAAACATGAAAAAAAATTATTTCTCGAAAACGGTTCCGACGATTTTGATTAAAAAATTCTAAAATGTAGTCCATTTGAATACGAATCCAACGATATAAGCCGTTTTCCCAGGAAAAATCTAGTTCCTGAGATATTAGCTTAAAACGCGGACGGAGAGAGCCCGGGTTCGATTCCCCGACCAGGAGAAGTTATTTTTATGATAAATTTTGATGAAATGTTCAATAATATTTAAATGTACATTTGAAAACTAATAAATGGAAACACTGGGCTAAGTAATTATAAACTCATATATGAGAAAGTTTGTCTGAGTTGTCTCGGACCGATTTTTATGTATATAATATATACATTTGTTTCATGTTTTTTGAGAGTATTTGGACATAAGGGTTTCTAGAATGACCTCGAAACCCTAAAAACAAGCTATACTGATTAACATAAAAGTTTTTATCCGTTACAAAAGTGATAAAACAAAACAAAAACCTACTAAAGAAGATTTACTTCGTAAAATGAACTTTTACTAAATAAGTATACTCCAAAAAGTTCATCTCAAAAACAAAAAAAAAAGAACAGTTATAAACATAAAATAAATTCTCAGATAAATGTATACTTCCAACACATGGAAAACTCTATAAATATGTAAACAAAAAAGATCAAAGAAACAAAAGTTAAAAAAGACACTCAAGGGAAGAAATATAAAGAAACGAAATTCAAGTAAAAGAAGAGACTTTCTTCATGAAATTAAGTCCCATAAAGCGACAAGAAAAGTAGAAACAAAACTTTAACTATCATAAATATCAACTTTAATACTTTTTTTCTTCGCGCCATAATAAGATGCAGTTTTCTTTGTTGTTTTTTTTTTTCGCGGGTAGAAATATAATAATGTTTGGAAAGGGTGATGGTAACGCGGCCCAGTGGAAAACTCTTAAGGCTTTTCATGCTTTTTCTTGTCTGAATTATTTTACGTCTGAACATCTTTTTCTCGTTTTTTTTAAACGGGATTTCCGAGTGTTTTTCTTTTAACGTGAGCCTCTTGACTTTTTTACTTTTTTTAGTACTTTAAAAAATTTCCCTCTTTCTTTTGAGTACATATTATATAACATTACATTTTTTTTTTTTCTTCTTTAGAAGGATATATATCTTATCTTGTTTGCCTCATATATTCTACGAATATATCTCAGCATATAAAATACGTTCGTATGTGTTTATACATACATAAACACACACACACACACACACACACACACACAGATTTAAATATTCATATTCAAAGCTAGGAAATCTTGGAACGTATATGGAAAATGTATGTATGTTTCACATATACACATATGTGAATAAAATGATGACACATATAACCCATATTTTTTAGGTCACATTTAGATTCTAGGTGAATGAGAAAACTTCAAGAATTTTTTAAGATCTTAAATTTTAATCTTTTATCAAGAATAGAAGCAAACTAGTTTTTTCACTGACTTCTCTCAAAACTAACAATTACCCATAGCTGTAATATAAGAATATGAAATTTAATAAAATGATTAGTGATTTAATGTCATATTAAGAAAATAAAACTTTTATATTTATTTATTTTTTAATTAAGTGCTCTCCACAGCCACAAGGGATATGCACAAAACAAATAAAATACGTGTGGTGTTGCGGGACACCCGGTAGGAACGAAGTTCCTAACTTTTTTTTATTATGTAAATATAAATAATAAAACCACACTGATAAGTACGTATATTTTGCTAACGCTAACTACTTATACATGGCGGAGTTAAGGCAAAATTGAAAGAAACAAAAAGCATTATTTATATCATTAAAGCAAGCGTCTTTCAATAAATATGTATTGAATATTGAGAAAAAAGTTAATCATGATGAGTTTATAGTTAAAGAGTATGTTTGTAGTATATAGCCTGAGGGAAAAGAACTGTTTTCTACCTACCCGGTCTACTAATTTAAAATGTTAAAAAATATATCTCTTTCCTACTCAAAAACGTCAGCTTGTATCAGGTTGAAATTTTACGTGCCTGTTTCAATTGTACTTTCAACGATGTAAAAGAAGTTTTATTAAAATCGTTCCGTAAGAACGTAATACATCGGTAGAATCGTTGTTTTCTTTATTTTAAAGGCTTAGGTCCACTTGAATAAATTTAGCGATCTTTATCACTTCATAGCAGTGTCGGTGTTCGTTTTACTAAAACAATTATTTAAAAAAGTTGTTTGTCTCAATAAATAGATGAAGTTAGAATTTTTCCCGTCCAAAAATTCCAATTTTAAATTAGAAGCTTACGTTTACGCGAGCGTTGCTCGTGAACGCTTAGGTGGATAACGTTGTCCAACAAACTCAGTCTGGGCATTGATAAAATGAACATGTGTTCTAAATTTCAACTCAGTCGGTCATCTTTTACTCAAGTTATCGTCATCGGTAGATTTCGTGACGCTTGGTTTTGTGACGGTGATTTTGGTCGTTTTTTTCGGATTCACTCCCGGGCTCCAGAACGTGCCATAAGGAACTTCGTTCCAAAACATTAAGTATTGTTAACATATAAAAATAAAATCAATACAAGTAATAAGAACAAACAATTAGAGTAGAACAATGTAGAGTAGAAGAAGATGAGGAAAAGTATTTAGGAGTTGATAGGTAAAACAGGAAATTAACGCTGCTAAATGCATAAATAATGACAGCTGTCATGGCAGTGGCTCATTGATAAGGACAAGCTTATATTGACAAGAGAGAAAACGCTCAACATCAATTCTTCATCAATTAGATCAACAATTTAGCTATTTATAGAAAAAAAAATTAATAAAACTTTCACACACACACCATTAACACTGACATAAATTAATACTTAAAATTAAACGAGGTAATAACCATAAAACTTAGAATTAGATCAAACTTTGTTAATTTTTAGTTTTTAGGGTCCGTAGGCAAAACCAAGGACCCTTATATTTTCCTGCGTGTGTCTGTCCGTCAGTCCTGTCGCCTGCTCTTATGGCTACACCTTTCGTCCGATCACTTTGAAATTTGGGATGTGTGAGTCTTGTACCTACCCACATATTTTAAAAATATAGCGACTTAAAAAAAAAATTTCCAAAACAATTAGAGTAAAAAAACTTAAGGGTTAAAATTGTTTTATTTTTTTTCGACACCGTGAGGGGCATCATATGAAAGGGTACGTCGAGCTGATTACAAAAATATATAATTCTTTGGTTATAGTTATAACTTTGATAGGGCGAGCGTAGGCGAGTTTGAACCCCCCTCCCTCCCCCCCCCCCCCTCTATCTCGCTTATGTGAAGTGCAAAAATCTGAAAAAATTCCTGAACATTCTTCGACCAAAAGTAAAGATACCACTTTTTGGAAATTTCGATTTTTTTTTTTTTTTTTTTTTTAATTTTTTTTTATTGACAAAATATATATTTTTTTATAATTATGGTATTTTCGATGTATTTATATAGGAAGTTTATTTATGTTATTTGAGAATATCAGACCCATAGGATAGTTCAAAGTAAGCTTTTTAGCATTTTAAAGAACACCATCAATAGGGGTACTACTTAAACTATACAGTGTGGCCTACGGACCCTCGCTGTGTGCTGACCAGCACACACTTGACCTGTTTATTGAATTGTAAATATGGCTTCACCGCTGTAAACTAAAAGAATTAAAACAATGAAGAGAACGAACAATCGGGGCAACATGGGACAGCTGTTTATATAGAGTAACCGACCAGGGCGACGATTTTGGGGCAGGATAACAACTTGCTGCTTAATATTTGAACACGTAATAGAATTGTTGAGAGCTTTAGTTAAAAATATCAAACTAATTTAAAAAAATCGTTCAAGTAATTTAGATTTAAATAGACAAAAAGCCAAAACATTATTTCTTTGTGCGATCACATTTTTATAATATAGGAAAAATGTTGATATATTTTGATATGTAACTTTTAATAAAACGGATTGATTTCTCGATATGTAAGTCTTAATTTAATTTTTGTCTCGTCGATATGTAACTCTTTATTTAACTGTTTGTTTTGTCGATATGTTACCCTTAATATAGTAATTAATTTTGTTATTAGGATAACCTTGCATGTAACCTTTTTTTAATTGTATTGTAAAAGTTAGTTTTATATTATTAAAATAAAGTAAAAAGTTAAAAGCTAAGAGGGGGCTTTAAAATAAAAGTTATAACAAGCATATTAAAAGTTATACAAGTATATTAACAAGCCCACATACATATTGAATTAAAAAGTTACAGCCTAATACAAACGCGTTAATTTTTAGATTCTCCATTAATTATTGAATTATGTATATCAAGTAATAAAAATTATTTATTTCGTTTACTAAAGTAATTATTCTTGTTGTTGTCCAAATATAAAAATTGCTTGCATACGAGTCTGCAAGTCAGTAAGACATTTTCATGTAACGCTTTTTGGTGTCGTTTTTTATTAACGCTTTCCGAGTTTATGTGCCAAAGTAAAGACATGAAAATGTCAAAAAAATCGAGTGTGCAGATTCTTGAGTTTGTAAATGAGGAATTAAATCAAACATATGTAGTGCACGAAGAAAGCAAATACTTTTCTTCTTTTCCAGTTTATTAAGAAGTAATATTTTTTTTAGAAATAAGCTTTTACACCCATATTTTTATAATAAATACAAAAAATTATAGTTTAACAAAAATAATAAAGTAAAAAATAAATTTTATGTATGTAAGTTTATTAGGAATAAAATTCTAAGGGTTATGGCGTTTGTCTGGTGCAAATCAGAGCAGTAGAACAGAAGTTGTAGTTGGGGGGCGCTGGGGCTTGTGAGCGACTACTGGAGTGGTAGCAAGAAGCGAAGAGAATGAGACGTGGAAGGTAGCCGATGGAGAGGGCAGGGGTGGGTAGGCCCTACCAAGCGCGGTAGTGGGAAACACTATACCTAACTAGAGCGGGCAGACTCGATTGAACACCTCCTATAACTTCCTAACTCCCTGTTCTTATATCTTCCCCACTCGTGTAACGCTAGTTTTTGGTAACGCTTTTCGAGGTTATGTGCCATAGCCAAGACATAAAAATGTCAAAAATAATATAGTTGCTTAACCCAGTTTATAAAGGGTTTTATGTAAGTCATATCCGTTCTTTAAGAAAATGTCAAATTCTCAAAATATAAAACATTATAATGTCAAGTTCATTTAATGAAATGTCAAGACAGAGGGAAATTAAAAAAAGGTAGACTCACCCAATAAAATCTATTAGGTTACTTCTACAACATGGTACCACCCCTTAAATTCTGTTAAATAATCGTGCCAAGTACTGCAAAATCTTGCCGTACTCATTTCTTATAAATTCTTTACATATGTATAAGATATTTAGCTTTATTTATCAGTAGATATGTAATTGGTATTGCAGAAAAAATTGTAAATATAATTTTTAATAATTGTTAATAAAATTTTAGTTATTTACAGTTATTAAATATTTTATTCTAGGCAGAAAATTTACCACTTTATTTTTATTTGTAAAAAAAATATATATATATAGCATTTATTAAATTAAAAACAAAATCCTTTCTCCATCCATAATAATAACGCAAATATAACTGCGTAACTGCCTGCTCACATCGTGGATAGTGAGTATACCCTATTGGTAGTTAGGAGAGGGGCAACCCGTCAATTGGGCTTAAAGCTAGTTACTCATAAATATATTGTAAAATAGATTGTAAATAGTCTACCAATTATTGTGGCACATAGCTTCCTCACGTCCTATTTCATATACTTTATTATTTGATGTTTTTATAACCCATTATTGTCTACTGGTATCTCACCCCCGTAGTGTATTAATTTAGCAAAATTTAAATAGCGCAGACAGTTGAAATTAATCTGGGGCAATCTGTTGGCTACTTTCGATAAACCATCTAAATTTTATAAAAATCAGATGATTACTTTTGAAGATATAGGTAAATAAATGTATATTTGTGCGCATGTGGAAGAGAAATAAATAAGGCGCAGAAGGTTGAAACTTATATGGGATCAACAATGGACTAATTAAAGCCTACCATTCAAATTTCATTTATATCAAGCGAGTAGTTTTTAAAATATGTTGGATTGCAAAAGACGGACAGACAGACATGGAACCCAAAATGTTCCCTGATGTCTGAAACGGTTGTCTGTCTTAGAATTTTTGAAATCGGAGACATAAAATATTATCGCTTTTTAGAACGATCACATAGCTTCCGATACCTTCAGTAAGCTCGGAAGTATTTACAATGTTAATAAATATTTATTATATTTCCAGTTTTGTTTTGAGTGAGACATTAGCGCGATCTTGATGGCTTGGCTAACTGTCACACTGTCACATTCTGCTTTCCAACAACTCATTTGTACTTCCAACTACAGGAAATTGTTTAATTGAAGGGGGTTTTATCTATTTAGTTCGATTTTGGAACGTTGCAGAATTGATCAAGTTAATATTTGGGAAAATTTTCCATCGTTTAAAATTCATTATAGTTGTTAAAGGTAACTCTCCGTCACTTCACGATATCCCTCCGCTAATAATCCCGAAGGAGTTTGTCAAAGTTTCCCCTTTCTCTGGCAGGTAGGTTGGATTTTGAAGCTTCATCCCAGTTGTCGAGAGAAGTGTTGTTTAGAAACGTAGGTAGTTCCAAGAGAAGGTACCTCAGGTTTCGGTGGAATTCAATTCCCTGCCGCTCTACGGATTCCTATCTCCTGGGTTGTTCCGTTTTCGACAATTGGCCTCATTATTTCTAGTCGTGGAATGTCGAGTTGTAACCGCTCCTCCTCTCAGCTGAGTGGAGCTCAAGATAAGCGATATCTGTCGACAAGCTTGAGAAGCTTCGTCTTCTAAACCCCATCCAACTTCTGTTTCAGGATATCTTATAACCTCTTTACCACGCTTATAACCTTCCCAAATCCCTTCGCTTATTAATCCTCCGTTATCAGTCTTTCTCCATTATCATTGCTTTCGTTAATGCCATCTTCCCCTTCTCAATCTCATTCCTTGCCACCCGACTCCACCCCCCTTCTCTCAAAGACGTTCTTTTTAGTGAATCAATGATAAGGCTAATCAATTTTCCCCCTTTTTTCCAGAATGATTCCCCTCTCTCTTTAAGTGAGCAGTTTTTATACTGTCAACCCCCCTCCCCTTTAGAAATCCCTTTAGGATAAATGCCGACAATTTTATTTAAGTGAATAATGTAAGATAAAAAAAAGAAGTTAATAACAGTCTACTTTTAAAAATAATAGGATTGTTGCTTAAGACTTCAAAAACTGCAAAAATTATTGCATTAAGTCTGGCTTTTACACAAGAATTATTATTCCTGGGTTAGAACTTGTTATATGGACATCTAAAGAATTTTTTTTAAACACTCACTTATAATTGCAAAGTGACTTATAATAAAAGGGAAGGAAAGGGTTTTAAGGGAAGGAAAAAAAAGGGAAGGGTTTTATTTCAATATGTTAATCTACAGAATCAGAAAAATATCTTAATTTGTACATAATCAGTTATAAAACATATAAAGAGTAAAACAAAAAATTACTCAAAACGTTTGGCAAATTTCCTAGTTAACTCAACTGTAATAATTTATGTAAGAATATTTCTCATATGTAGAAATTATTAAAACGCAGAGAATTGCAAAACTTGTAACAGATTATAAACGGATTTAAAAACCAAAATATATAATCAAAAATGTCTATTTAAATTATGGATCAAGATCATGTTTTGGTCATATTAACTGTCAAACATTTGTTTATTTACATGAATGAAAGGAGCACTTTTAGCAATATTTTATATGCACAGCCAGTTAAAATGAATATGAGACAATCTGCGGGCAACTTTCGACAAACAAACCAAATTTAATCAAAATCGGACAGTAATTTTTAAGATAGTTGGTAGTTCACAAAAATGTTAAACGGCAGACCGACAGATAGTCACAGAGACCAAGAAAGATGCTATGCGCATCTCCAATATACAGAGCTATGCACATCTCTAATGGGCAGAGCTATGCGCATCTCCAATATACAGAGCTATGCACATCTCTAATGGGCAGAGCTATGCGCATCTCCAATAGACAGAGCTATGCGCATCTCTAATGGGCAGAGCAATGAGGCTCTAATTGACTACTTTGACTTGAACATGATTGTGTAATAAATTTCCCTCTAAACAAGAAAAACATAATCAAAAATGAATATATACATTCATCAAAAAGAACATTATTAATTTCAAAATGGAAAAAAGTCACAACCCATTCATAAATTCAAAATAAAAATAAACTTTTTACAAAGTTACGCTAAAAGAACCGAATTCTTTTCAAAACAAAAAAACAATAGAAGCAACAAAAAAGAATCAAGACTATAAACTAATGCAACCCAATCGAATCTGAAAACAGATGAATCGACATCGATGCTCCTTAGAAATGGAAATGTAAACAAGCAAAGTAGAAAGGGGAGGGGGGAGTTCAGTTACAGATTGAAAGCAAAGAATCGTGGAGGGGGGAGTTGAAATCTCTTCACTGTATAATTTAGGAGAATTTGACGTTGCCCCTGAGCTTGTCTCGCTCTCCCTTGATTTGCCTTCTTCATTCATTATGCATTTCAATACAACCCCTTTTTTTCGGGCCCTTTTCCTCCCTTTTCTTTCCCCCGGATCCGCTTTTTTCGGGGAATATCCCTTTGTCACAGAGATTCCCTGAATAACACTCTAAAAAACAGAGAAGACAGCGAAAAAAAAAGTTCTTTTCTCTCTCTCTACAGAATTGTAAAATTGTAAAAAGCTTTTGGTCCATTGAATAGTAATAATGCTTTGCTAATCACTCCGGATTTTGAACCGTTCTAGTAAAGGATCATGGTTCGATTCCCTTTCCCTTCATTGTTTTTCTCTTTCCTTTTTGTAACTCTCCTAAACTCACTATCTTTAATTTATTTTTACTCCTCCCTTGTTAACCTTTTAAATCTGGTAAAAAATGTTCTTTTTTCTCTTTACTTAATAAAGAAAAGTATTTTTTTTATACAATATACGGATTAGAAATCCCAACTCTCCATTTTTTTTAAACTAATTGGAATAATCCAGGATTGAAATGCGATTTTCTATTTAATTATTAAAATCAACTGACAAGAATAAAAAAATAGTCAGCCCATTAGTGTGGCACATGGATTCCTCGAGTACTTTAATGACGTTATGCTTTTTCAACCTATTATTCTCTAATTTAATTTTTGCTTCCGAGCTTAATGAAGGTAACGGAACCAAAGTTGTCGTTCTGAAGAACAAACGTTATTTGTCATCAATTTCAAAAATTCCAAGACAAAAATCCTTTTCAGACATCAGCAAACATCATAAAAACTTCGCAGGTAAACACGTATAATTAGTGTATAAACACTTTTTTTCAGATCGGTGTCGAATGAAATTACAATTAAATTATCAACTTTTTGTTCAATAAGATTTAAAATTTCTTCCTTTTAAATTATAGTTTCATGCTACTGCAATCTCTAGTCAATACATAACGAACACGCAAACATCACGTGGGGTGTGTCACACCCCACCTAGTAGTTGCTGGATTTTATAGTATCGCACAGGCCAGGCAAATTATGAAGAAACTCCCTTTTTTCTAAGAGAGGTTTAAATAAAAATAATCGGTATAAAAATATTTACTGATAATTTCATTTTATTATTTTATATAACACCGAATTTTTAACCGATTTTTTGATTATTTTCTTCTTATGATTATACAATATTTTTTCGCGACGCGGCAAAATTTTTCTACGACCCGGTGCCGGGTCGCGACCCACACTTTGAGAATCGCAGGTTTAAATAATTAATGGGACCTTCTGTGGGCTATATTTGACAAACCATCCAAATTTTTTAAAAGTACTTTTAAAAGATACAGGTTTTATAGCGTAAAAAATGAATGACACACAGAACCAAAAATGTTCGCGGATGTCTGAAACGTGTATCTGTCATGTAATTTTTAAAATCTTTTATGTATCATTCAAGGTTAAAAACCTCAGTGAATTAAAAAAATACGATTAGTATTTGAGATCTCTCTGTCACATTGAACAATAAATTTAATTTATTTGGGCCTAAATAAACGGCCTAATTTCAATTTAATTTATTAAAGCCAAAATTAGTGGCATAATTTCAATTTATAGGTCCGAGCAAGTGAGTTAACCATTCCATTTGTTTATTTACTAAAATCCACATATTATGTTCGATAGAATCAATTAACCGTAGACTATACAATTCACTAATTAACTTAGCCAAGTCCAACTATTATAGCTTGAAAGTGGATATATATATATATATATATATATATATATATATATATATATATATATATATATATATATATATATATATATATATATATATATATTACTATTCAATGTTCTATTTTAGTAATTATTTAACATTATAACAATCGAAACAAATAACTCATTATCGAGCAAAAGTAGAATTTCGTTCATTCCGTCTCGTTTCCGGATCTATTTAGTTTATATCGTGAATTTTTATAATAAAATAAAATATAAATATATAATTGCTTTAAAATATTTTACAAGTATGATTCATTTTAGACTAAACTTTATTTAAAATGGATTTTTTTTTTTTTTTTTTTTTTTTTTTTTTTTATAGAAAACTACAACTAGTTAATAATTTTGTTTGGAACTCAAAATGTATTATTTATAATTCAAAAACCAATTATTACCTTAACAATAATAATGATAAATAATAAAAAAAAAAATTGTAATGATATTGGTAGAGATAACTTATTCTATCTCCGGTAGAATAGGGACGTAACTTAACAACTTAGTGTAATTATTGTATTGCTTCGAATATAAGACGCATTTTTTCGAGGTATGATTTATAACCGAATTTAAGTAACAGATGGAAATAGCATTTCCTTGAGTAAGCGACGTTGCGTGAGCTAACAATCTTTTTTCTAAGAACTTCTCGTTCAAGTGTCGCTAAGATCACAGTTTCACTGTTTATTTCTTGAAAAATTCTCTGAATTTTGCCAAGTTATTATTGTCGGGCTCTCATATTTAATTAATTTTTAGGAATTTTAACGTGTTCAATTTCTGATTGCTTTTGGGTTGTATAGGGTTCCGTTGTACCAAGGTATTTCTAGTTAGCTTAAATATTATATTTTGAAAATCTTGTTCTTTCATATAAGGTCTTCGTTGTCCAAAAAGTGATTTTTTAATTGTCTGGAGTCTAAACTACCGGACCGATTTCGACGAAATTTGGCATACATGTTCAGAAAAATCATACCCCGGGGCGAAAACAAGATATGAATTATAACTACAATTTTGGGGGCGCTACCGCCTAAAAACTCTGAAAAAAAACGTGAAAAAAAAATATTTCACGAAAACGATTCCGACGATCTTAAATAAAAAATTCTAAAATGTAGGCTATTTAAATACGAATCTAACGATATAAGCCGATTTCCAGGGAAATATCTAGTTCCAGAGTAAATAGCTTTACTCGTGGACAGAAAGAGGCCGGGTTCGGTTCCGAGGTGAAGTTATTTTTATGATTATTTTGATAACATTTTTATGAACTCGTGTATGAGAATATTTTTGTGAATTGTCTCGGGCCGATTTTTTTTAAATCTAACCTTACTACTTTTCTGCCAGCATGGCATTTGCATTATATCTAAATAAAGATTCAAGTGCACCTTATATCTAAACAAAGATTCAAGTGCACCTTATATCTAAATAAAGATTCAAGTGCACCTTATATCTAAATAAAGATTCAAGTGCACTTTATATCTAAATAAAGATTTAATATTGTAACAATATCCATGGTATATAGAATGCCTAAATTTGACGTCTAAATAAGTTGGTAATACTGAGAAAAGAATATTTTTCCTTTGAAAAAGGGTGCGTCTTATATTCGATGAATTAATGTCGTTTTCCAGATTTTTGTTTAGAAAATCGGATGCGAATCCGGAAAACCTGATAAATCTAATGGAATAAGGTAAGAATTATAGTTTCCAACTTTTACAGGAAAACCGCACCAATATTTTTATGTGTAGAAGCTATATGTAGCCGAAATACAAAAATCACAGGGAAGTACTTGTGTCCAAGTACTTTTTAGGGTTTTGTAGAAGATTAAGCATGCCCGTTATTTAATTATGCTTTTTATTCTTCGATCTCAAGGGTCCGGGTTCGATCCCCCGGGGGGTCACAATGTTTTTCATCAATAATAACGACTAGAAAAATTCATTTTTTCAGACCATTTCCATCGCTTCATCATAAGGTATAACCATAAATTATTTCGAAATTTTAGGACCACCCGTTATATAGTGGTTGGGAAGGGGGGACATTTTTGGGGGTATATTTTGACTTATAAAATTAATAAAGAATGAAAAATTTAAAAAAGCAAATATATATTTGAATCCTACTCTTCACCAGCTTTCATATGATACCCAACTCAAAATTTTAAAAAAATAAAATTTTTGGCGCACTTCAAATTTTGGCGCCTAAAATTGGCAATTTTTTAAAATTTGGGATGAACTCCCGGAATTTTTATCGTCCCACAATAAGGCATTAGCATGAATTATTTCGAAATTTTAGGACCAGCCGAAGTATAGTGGTTGGGGGGGGGGGATTTTTTTTGGGTATATTTTGATTTTTTTACCCAATAAGGAATGCAACATTTACAAAAGCTTATATATATTCGCGTCCTACTTTTCAGCTGCTTTCATTTGATACCCCACACGAAAATTAAAAAAAAATATAAATTTTTGAGTTTACAACATTTTTGCGAATTGCGCATGCCTATATTTAATTTTGAGCTTCTGTATATTTTTCCTGTGGTTGGGTCAAAAAGTTGCACCAGTGTTTCAAATTTCAGCTTTTTAGCTTAAACGGTTCGGGCCCTATGAACCAAAGAGCGACGGACAGACGGACACATCACCCTCGGCATAAAGGTTTTGAGAAGAATCTACAAAACCCTAAAAACGACGGAACTTTATCAGTTTAGAAAAAGAGAAAGAAGAAAAAAGGATATAAGCTTTCTAAATTGTTGCTAACCGGAGTTCTATTAAGGGTAACGATTAATTTCTCTTTTAGAAATAAAGAAGTATTGTAAGGAGAGATTTTTATTTTTTATTTTGTTTGTATAATTTGACAAGGGTTGAAGTTAAAATCAGTATTTTTTTTGTATTTGTTGAATGAATACATAAAAGATGTATTAGGTAATGCGAGCAAGGGGATGGTTTTTCCAAGGAAAACTCTCATCGAGTGATAAAGGGATGAAAATCAAGAGTTGTATGTGCTCTAAAGAGCTGATTATACACCCTCCATCCGTTCCAACCCCCTCAGTCTTGTCTACAAAGAAAATAAAACATTACAGCAACAAAAGAAACAAGACAAACAAAAAAGGAAATACAATACGGAGAAGAAAAACAAGAAGGAGGCGGGAAAACATTATGAAAAAAGAACAAACAGACAGACAATCAAGTTAAGTATGTGCTTAGTACACACGCTTAAGGGTGCGTACAAGTATTTATCTCTACACAATGTACTCTCAACACAATCGAGCCGCCCTATAATGAAAATGTCACCCTCTCCCCTTCATGTTGTGGTAACAGCAATAGGTCAACTGTGTAAAAAAGAAAAATCGACACAAAGAAAAATAAAACTTCTTCATATAGATAGAAACTCAGACTATATTTAAATATTCTCATAATAACTCATTTATTCTTTAAAAGTTGTGGTCCCCAATAATATACTATACATTTTTTTGTGATGGGTGAATTCATTACTTCATTTCTTAAAATTGCCTCCTGTAACAACATTTCTTTATCCAATAACTATTTCTTATTCTTACTTTCAATAAAATCTAACTTATTTAATATAAATCCATCTTTCCTTATTTTTTTAAATTTAATTTCCTTATTACTACTTATTACTCACTACCTGTAGTAGGAAAAGTACTGTTTTCACCAAAAAAAAATTCTCCGAGATTTCAACGTAATTATCCGTTTTGGGTGTTTTTAAGACCTCCTGAGTGGTTTTCAGCATGACGTCTGTATGTATGTATGTGTGTGTGTGTGTGTTATCATCGTAGCGCCCAAGGTGTTTAACCTAGAGAGTTGAAACTTGACAGAAAAATCAGTCCTTACCTGTAGTGGTGGGGCCCGGAAAATCAAATTTTTCCGCCATCTTGAACCCTGTTTGTAGAGTCAGCAAAAATTTTAAAAAATCTTAATGCATCGACAATGGTCCTGATCGAGTTGAAATTTGGCACGAATATACCTCTCTGTATGACAAACATGCCCACCAAATTTCATTTTGAAGTTATCAAGTTTTGATTTTTTAAACTTTGACGGTTAATCATATCAAAAGTATAAATAGGTTTTTGACGTATAGTATATTGTTGGAACCGGAAAAAATTAAGAAACAAATATAAAAAACTCCGATGAAATTCCATTAATTAGTTTAAAAGTTATAAGCGAATATAATTATTTATTAGTGCGATAATTTTGATGACGTCAAAGTTTGTTTACAGATGCAGAAAAATTAAACCTACACCTAGGACACAAGTGTAAAAAAACCTGGGTGTCACACGTCAATTAATTTATTTCTTTGTTTACTTTTCGCTGTCATTCAATGTTTACCTCTTAAAAAAAAAATACAAATTTGAGACCCGTTAAAATGAAGATTGCTAAATAACTTGCGGATTTTTTCCGAACTAACTTTCCGTACAGCAAAATTTGCTATAAACCAATTAAATTCTGCTGAATGATGGCTAAAAGTATTAAAATAATGCATTGTCATCGTGTTCTGAGCTATGCTATAAACGTTTCAAATGTAGCTATTCGAGAAGTTAGTTAGAAGTCGATTTCCAGATTTGTACCGGACAAACAAACAAACAAACAAACAAGAAAGCAAGCTAATAAAAACGTATAATAATAAAAATAATGTTTTTTTGAAGAATGATAATAAATCAGTTTGTTCAGAACGTTTACCCATCCAAGTACTGACCACGTCCAATGCTGCTTCCTGTGTTAAGTGTTGGAGTCAAAATATAAAATTTTAAGTAAAGCCTTTTTTTTATAAATATAACATTTTTTTATATTATTAATAAATCACCTTCCACTACTAATATGACATATAACATACTAAAAATTTTAAAAAAATAACAGGAAAAACAATTTTTACAAAACCATGTGCTAAGTGCTATATTCATTTTTTTGTGGTAACTGTAGAAGAATTAATTTAAATGTCTAGGCTAATAATTTATCTTAATTTTGCCTAAGGAGTATTGCTGGTTTTCTTATTTGTACAATATTTACCTAATCTATATGAGAGTTAGAGTTGACTTACACAACATTTAATGCTAACTAAATTACTATTTAAACTATAATATATTACATTCAGATTCAAATATAAAAAAAAATGGTTTAATAATTGTTGTAACCATAATTAACAATATTTAACAATACAAAACTTGTAACAATTGAAAAAACCATGATAACTCATTCATTTTATTCCTATTAGTAGGTCTTTAGGGATGAAAAAAAGTAAGTAAGTATGAGTAACTCGTTAACAGTGGAATGGGAGAGTTGGTTTGTAACGATTACTCCAAATTGCATTTGTTTTAATTAATATCCTACATGTTAATTTCCGGATAGTTCAGTTCAAGGCCCTGATATGGGCGAAATATAGCTTATTAATGAATTATTTTAAAAGAAAATAATTATCTTTTCTTCATCCCTAAACACCTACTAACAATAATACAACTAAACATAAGGGATCAACAAAAAAGAAAATATGAAGTCATTTAATTACTACGTTTTTATTAGCTTGCATTCTTGTTTGTTTGTTTGTTTGTTTGTCCGGTACAAATCTGGCAATCGATTTCTAACTAACTTCCCGAATAGCTAGACATTTGAAACTTTTAGCATAGCTCAGAACACGATGACAATGCATTATTTTAATACTTTTAGCCATCTTTCAGCAGAATTTAATTAGTTTTCAGCAAATTTTGCTGTGCGGAAAGTTAGTTCGGAAAAAATCCGCAAGTTATTTTATTTGTTTTGCCATATCCAATATTTACGCAATCTTCATTTTGACGGGTTTTAAATTTGTGATAGATAAACATTGAATGACAGCAAAACAGGAAATATCGATTGTATTATTTCAAATATATCGATGGCATGCTTTAGATTTGGTGTTGGGGAGATCCGTTGTACAAAGATTTATCCTTTTATAGGTTTAAGATCAGCTCTCTGGATGGTTGTCATTTATGTGAAGTAAATAAATTCGGAACTATTTTTTTTTTCACTAACATTGTATATTATATAACAATAACAATTATATTATCAACATTACATACGATTCAACAGAAAAGTTAAAAACGTAGTTATAAAAAGTTCTTTTTATCTTGAAATTATTTATACATTTAAAATAAAATCTTAATGATTTAATTTTTAAACATAATTTAAAAATTTTAAATATTTTTTACGACTTTCAACAAAATTAGATTTAATATCTTCAATCCAAGATTCAAAGAAAAATAGCTGATGCTCCCTTCTTTGGATACAATTTTATCCTTCATAACGACCTCAAAGTACCCATTTTTCGAGAATTAGCCATATCCAAATATAAAATCCTTATAAGATTCCCTTTCCAAACATTCTAGTTTCATAATTAGATTTGATTTTGACTGCGAAAGAAAATCGAAATAAAAATAGTGTAGAGATCCAATCCAAATAAAAATAGAGTAGATATCCAATCTAAATAAAAATAGAGTAGAGATCCAATCGAAATAAAAATGGAGTTGAGATCCAATCGAAATAAAAATGGAGTAGAGATCAAATCGAAATAAAAATGGAGTAGAGATCCAATCGAAATAAAAATGGAGTAGAGATCCAATCGAAATAATAATGGAGTAGAGATCCAATCGAAATAAAAATGGAGTAGAGATCCAATCGAAATAAAAATGGAGTAGAGATCCAATCGAAATAAAAATGGAGTAGAGATCCAATCGAAATAAAAATGGAGTAGAGATCCAATCGAAATAAAAATGGAGTAGAGATCCAATCGAAATAAAAATGGAGTAGAGATCCAATCGAAATAAAAATGGAGTAGAGATCCAATCGAAATAAAAATGGAGTAGAGATGCAATGAGAGCTCTAGATTATGTCAGCTGATCTTCTAGTAGTCAAAATCTCGAGTTCTCAATGTCCCTCTTTTCGATATTCCCGCTCTGTCACAATCAATTCTAATTAATTGTAAGACTACTGAAGTCCTCAGCCTGTTTTTCTGGTTTATTTATGACAATTCTACTAGACGCCAGAAAAGGTAGTGGCCGCGAGACCTCTTAGATAACTGAAATATATTTGATTTATTTTAATTCTAATTCTTTATACCGTAAATATGAGTATAATATGTTGAGTCTCATTCAGTAAGTTCTCTCAATGGATAGTTTCTTACATCATGTTACTTTAAGTCATGATGTAAGGAGTCAATCATTCATAGATCTTTATGCTTACAACAATTATTATGTATTCCAGTAGCAGTATTCACAAACTAAAACGGTTTCCGACGATTTTGATTAAAAAATTCTAAAATGTAATTAATTTAAATACAAATCTAACGATATAGGCCGTATTCCCGGGCAAAATCTAGTTCCTGAGAAAATAGCTTTAAACGCGGACAGAGAGAGGCCGGGTTCGATTCCCCGCCGTGGTGAAGTTATTTTTATGGTTATTTCGATAAAATTGTTATGAACTCGTACATGAAAAACTTTGAGTTGTCTCGGACCGATTTTTTAGTTTTTAATTCATACTAGGGTCGACTACTGTTCATTTAAATTGTCAATGTAACTATTTTATTTTGTTATTTACAAAAATTCAATATTCAATTTATAAGTAAAGAATTCAAAATTTTATTAACTTAAATAAAATGTATTTTAAAAGGGCATTCAAAGGTTGACTTTAAAAGGGCGAAATGAAAATATATTTTAATATATATGTTTTATTTACAGTTGAATGGAGGTTAAGTAAATATGTATAAAATATAGGTTATGCGTAATGTTGGCCTCGATTTATGTTTTTTATGAAACTCATTTTACATTATAAAAGGGTATGTTTAACTACGACCCTTTTAAAGACCAAAAAAAAGCTTTAGAAATCGTTAATAATATACGTTCTAACCTCACTATTATTAAGTAATACATTTTCTTATAGCGAATTCACAATTTCTAATTCCACAATGACATAAAATATTAAACATCAGAATAAGTACAATAACTTATAAAATAACAAATAAATGAAAACAATAATAACTATTATTATTCTAATAAATTATTATTATTACATGAAAATATCTAATTCAATTCCAAAAGAAGTGATAATATTTTATTGATCAACACTAATGGCTACATCGATAATTGTGTAAATGGGTAGTTTGATCGCAGCCTTGAACCTTAATTGAAGCGAACGGAAGCGAGCTCCATACATTCTACAAAATATGCAACTTGTCTGTCTGTCAGTAACGTTTACGTGACCGACGATAACTTGAGTAAAACTTGACCGATTTTGTTGAAATTTGGTATACAAGTTCCTTTTACTAATGCTCAGGCTAAGTTAGTTGAACAGCGTTATCAGTCCAAGAGTTCGCTCGTCACGCTCGCGTAAATGTGACCTTAAAATGTAAAATTGGAAATTCAGGATGAAAAAAGATTCTATCATCACCTATTCTATGAGATGAACATTTTTAACGAATAATATTAAATAAAAGACGTATGGAAACATTCAGAACACTATTTAAAGAGCTCTCGATACTGACTCTCAAACAATTGTACCAATATGAATGTTTAAACTCACCTTCAGGAAGGAAAACATGAATTAGATAGAATAGACCATTCTATAATTACTAGAGGTCTAATCAGAGGTAACTACGTAGTACCAGCTCCCAGAACCTCTATGCCCCAAAGATAATGGTCTTATTGTGCAGTAGTATTATTTACTAAATTACCATTACCAAATGAGCTTTAGTAGTAGTAGTAAGTAGTAAGGTGCTAGTACTATAGCACTAGACGGGTAGGAGACAACACTTGTTGGAGCCTAGCAATTAGGTCATCTTTTAGGCCCATTTTACTAGCCCCGTGGTAGAGAGTTGCAGCCACTTCACACATCATACCTCTGTACATTGTACCGCCGAAGCGAGTATGATGTGATCATTAGTGAGCCATATAAATCAGAGCATCACGGCCAGGGATCGAACCCACGACCTCCGCCCTTAATTCATTGATGACCGAGTAGATGTGGTAAGAATTTAATCCAAACGGCATAAAGAGTCTAAAATCTTTTAGGCTCTCCAATAAAAATTAAGTAAATAAAATATAGACTGCCAATTAGTGTGGCACATAGCTTCCTCGCATCCTATCATGTACTTTATAGTTTTATTGTTTATTATGTAAAATCTATTAATAGTTTTTAGCGATCTTTAACACTTCATAGCGGTGTCGCCATTGGTTTTACTAAAAAATTGTATTTGTAAAAAATGTTTGTCTCATTAAATAGATGAAGTTTGATTTTTTCCCCGACCTAAAAATCCAATTTTAAATTTGAAGTTCACGTTTACACGAGAGTTGCTCGTGAAAGCTTGTTCGGATATCGTTGTCCAACGAACTCGTCCTGGGCATTGGTAAAATAAACATGTCTACCAAATTTCATCAAAATCGGTCAACATTTACTCAAGTTATCGTCGCACGTTTCATAATTCGCGGACAGAGAGACAGACAGACTTCTTGGAATTTTTAAAATCGGAGGCATAAAAGTTTTTCGTTCTTAAAAGTGAACACAATGCTTCCGTTACCTTCGGTAAGCTCGGAAGCAATATAAAATATCTAATTACTTCTATTAAAAATAATTATTGTAAAGAAGTAAAAATATAACTAAATTTTGTGAACTCTCTTAGCAGCTCAGGACTCTATGTTGTGTGCGACAATTTGAAATGATTATTATTACTTATAGAATTATGGAATCTATATTTATGTACTAAATGTTCTTTTTTGTATCAATTTTATTATTTAATAAAGGTATTGATATTAAAAAAAATAATACTATAAAGGTAATTGTGAGAAGAGTTAGTAAATTGATTTGAACACGAATTTGAAGCAATTGTCCAACACAGTGTATTATTTTTATGTTTAAAATCTACCAAGGCAAAGTCGTCCCAAAAATAGACAAGAAAAAGAAGAAAGTAAAGTTTGTATTTCTTTTTATTGAGTTAGTAGGTTTCAGGGGGGGGGGGGGGGTTGACGTAGAGGTCGAGTCCAATTTAGAGCGAGAAGCAGGTGGCTCGAGGAACCAAAGCTTGCCTTATTATTTGTAAAGAGATGGCAACTGCACGGGGCAACCTAGTCACTTGCCTTCAAGACAAATAACAACCAGGCTCGGGGGAGCAACTTCCTCTTTTCCTATTAGAAGCACACCTTGTCAATCTAATATAGTTTCCTCACAAACAAACAAACAGAAACAAAAATAATGTTTGTCGTACTTTTCTTATTCCATAGGGGTATTAGTAGAAGGATATTTATTTTAATCCTTTTCGTTAATCTTACGTGTTTATAATTATAAGAATAATAATATTATTTTGTTTATTATATCACATTATTTTAAGATCCTCGACTGTGTTTTTCTGCAATGTGTGATAGCGACTCATCATGAAAGAGATGTGGTTCAATAACCAAACAACGTCTTCACACACAAAAAAATAAAAAAATATGTGTGACTCTCATGCGTTAGAAGTGAAACTTAAGTTCTGATTTTATGCGCATTGCTCTCTTTGCATTTGTTAACGATTTTATTATTTCAGGAATAAGAAATGGTTATGTGGAATTTAATTAAAATAATTTCAAGATAAAAAGAACTTTTTATCTACTACGTTTTTAAATTTTCTGTTGAATCGTATAATGTTGATAACATAATTGTTATTGTTATAATATATATAATGTTAGTGGAAAAAAAAGTTCCGAATTTATTTACTTCACATAAATGACAACCATCTAGAGAGCTGACCTTTAAACCTATAAAAGGACAAATCTTTGTGCAACGGATCTCCCCAACACCAAATCTAAACCATGCAATCCATATATTTGAAACCCGTCAAAATGAAGATAGCGTAAAAATGGGACATGGCATAACAAATAAAATAACTTGCGGATTTTTTCCGAACCAACTTTCCATACAGAAAAATTTGCTGAAAACCAATTAAATTCTGCTGAAAGGTGGCTAAAAGTATTAAAATAATGCATTGTCATCGTGTTCTGAGCTATGCTAAAAGTTTCAAATGTCTAGCTATTCGGGAAGTCAGTTAGAAATTGATTGCCAGATTTGTACCGGACAAACAAACAAACAAGAAAGCATGCTAATAAAAACGTAGTAAAATAAAATATTTTCATAACATTTTAGTGAATAATGAAGAAAAAACATGAAAACAATATTTATATATATTATATAATTATAATGTATTTAATACTACGCTTATATATCAATTCTGTGTATTCGAAAATTATCTACCTCCCTGGTGCAATGGTAAGCATTTATGCCTGCTGGATCAGAGGTCGGTGGAAACCACTCCTAAGTGTCTAGTCCAATCCGTTCCTAAGATCCCAAGTTTTTAAGATTGTGGGAGAAAAACTTTTTTATCTACGATTTATACAAAATATAAACATTGTATCTCTGTTTAGATGCGTAGAAAGTGATTCTTTTCGTAGTTGTATTAATTGAGCATGCGCGTTTCATAATTCTTCATCTTATCGAACAATTAGCGTGTTTTCTTTTACATTTAACAAATCTAATTTGCTATTTGTTTAATTAAAGTAACTAGACGCTTAATGTACTATTTTATTGTAAAATATGTGACACATTTCTTACAATTATTTTAAAATAAAAATTATTTAATTTGAGAGTTATTTTTTAAAAAAAATAGATGAGGTACACGAAAAACGTAATTTTCAAGGAGACATGACGCAAAGATTGATTGGTATAAAATCGAAACCAAATATGTATATATTTATACTCAGGGCGTCTTTCATTTACATCGCATTTTCAACACCCTGACGCATTTTCAACACCCTGACGTATTTTCAATACCCTGACGCATTTTCGAAATAAAATATTTTTAATCTCTTAAACTTCAACCAATAGATATTTAAGGATAATTGTTTGGGGCTGCCGTATAATTTTCCTGTGTTTGGGAGATTACAAAGTTTCCATTTATTGCATTGGGTGCTTAAGGAGATGAGGTGCGCTCCAGACAGACAGAGATATATATATACAGACAGACAAGCGCAGGAATGTACAAGGTTCCTCCATCTTGCCTACATTTTGATAGTTTATAATTTATAAACTATCAAAATAAAATTACAAATGTTTATAAATTATGAACATTGATACAAAAGGAAGTAAAATTTAAACTAAGTTTCTGAATCGAATGCTAATGAAGTTTAATGATAAAACAGTAATTTATTTACGCTGTTTCTTTATAGAAACGTAGCTATTGGACGAGAGATAAGTGTTTTTATTGGTTGCTTGAGAGTCCTTAAGGAAGGGAAAGGACAGCCTGGTTGCAGCCTGCTTAGCAAGGAGAAGGGTGTCGATTACTTCTCATGTCCTGAGGGAAAGGACCCTAAAGACCTAGGGGATGAAAGGAAGCGAGGCAGGATTCAGGACCTTTCAAATAGATTTAGAAGACTGATGAGGGTCATCAGGAGATGAAAAAATGTGTCCTGAGTGGAAAGCTTTACTAGGACTATACAAGCCTTACCCCCACTCCAAAACTAATCAACTAGGAAAACCTGCAACATCCCAACAACGCTTCAGTGATTGCATCTTCGTGTAGTCTCAGCGAATTTTCTTTTTATTTATCTAAATAAAGAAGGTTGGATGTAACCCACACTTCAAATTATATATACTGTCATTAATTTGCCAGTAGATCAATAGTTATATATATAACTAGGCAGCAAAATGGAATTTTACTGACGAGTGATTTAACTGCCGAGGCGAAGCCGAGGCAAGTAATATACCCAATTGACGGCCAAAGCGAAGCCGAGGCAGGCAGAAATGTTTCCTTTGCTGCCTTGTTGCATACAATATTTCATCTACTCACGCTATGTTAAAAAAATGGAAGCTTTGGCTAAGAGTTAGTTTGAGATGAATCGTCAAAAAACTCAAACGAAAATTAGTCGTGCTCCAGTGTTGCCACTTCTTACTCCAGATTAATTATTCAAAGACCTACAGTTCAAATCCTTTTTCAGGTTATCATTTTTAAACTTTTAAAAAATAATAATATTATTTATACATTAATAATATATTATGTAACACTGCTTTGTAATAAAACAAGTATAAGACTAAATTAAAATAACACAAACTAAAATTTAACTAAACACAAAGAAAAAATAGGTGTTATCGCAAGCAATGGTAAACTCTGTACTTTCTCTGCCTAGACAGGAAAATATTTCCCTGACTGTTTCAACTACTTTCCTGCCTGTCTTTAATATTTCAATGACATATCAGCGAAATAGTACTTTCCAGCCTAAAAACAGTTAAGTAATGGTTAATTTTGCGGCCGTGAGTAGCAAAATCACAAAGCAAAGCATCGTGTGATAAGGTGAAGAATTCTTTTTTATTTCCACTCTAGGGCAGAAATAAAGAAAAATTCTTCACCTTATCGCATGATTGTGAAACTCGCATGCGCAATGAATATAACTACGAAAGAGATGTTTATATTTCGTACCAATCGTAGATAAAATCAATTACTAGTTGTATTACTTTATTATTATGAATAACTTCAGCACGTAACATTAGAAATAACTATCATTGATATATAAATTTTATTATTTCGTAAAAGTATTTAAGTTAAACATTAAGCTTGATCCAAACTCTTTCTTAAAAATTAAATGATATGGGAGCATGTTTCATAGTTTTTTCAGAGGAGTTTGATAATGCAGTTGGACATGAAAGCGAGGAGCACGTTTATAGATAACAACGTAGGTTTCAAGTCGATAGTTTCCAAGTCAATTTGTTCTTGTTAGAATTCCATGTGCGGTGATGTTTCCAGTCCGGTGTTCCAGTGTTTTCGGGCCAAGTTTAATTCAATAAGGCTTCATGACTGCCTCGTGGCTCGCAGCATAGGACCAGCTCTTAACCAGGCACTCGCTTCCCACTCAACCTAGTTCATACTTTTCTTTCAACATCCCACTATTTTTCTCTCTTCCATTCTACGAGTATATATTCTCCTTTTTAAGAGAGGAATTTTTTTTTTTTATTTCCTCATTTTCCAAGTATATTCTTATTCAAATATAATATCGCACGACCTAAATATTGTTATCGCCGAAGAAATACCAATCAATTGTTGTTGTTTTTGTTATTTTCTCCACTTCAGAAGCTATATTATATGGCTATTAGTGGGAATATCAATGTAATACAGTGTTACTTTTTTATATTTATCTTTAATTCTAAAGCTGCGTCCACACCGGACTCGCATCGTGTTTGCAAACGTTTGCAAAGGATGTTTGCTGTTTGTGCGCTTTTGGTGTGGACGCTTTTTGAGCAAACTCCTTGAGCATTTGCAAACAGCCTCTGGTTTGACTTGAAAAGTATATTTTTTTCATTCATATTATTTATGACTATTATAGCATCTAATAACTATATAATAACTAATAATATATACCAATTAATAAATAGTAATTAAATTAATATTCTCCGGATTTTTCTTTTAATCTCATATAGCCTTTATTGGTTTCATGTAAATAAAAAAAAGAGAATATATATTAAAAGAGATGAGTTGATATAAATCCAAGATTAAACATACCATATTAAATAGATGAATATATAGATGACATAAAGGTTCATAATTATAAGATAAAAATAACTTTTTATACTTATATTCACTATATTTGCCATTCATTCTCTACTATTTACAAAATAATTAGGTTGGTGAACGTGGATTATAATCCCGTTTTTACATTATTTCCCTGTTTTCACATTATTTATCCGTTTTTAAGAACAGGGATGAAAAGACCAACATTATTACCTATAAACTAGCCCTGAAAAGTTACTTTTCGTCCCTATTTGGAGATAATAGTTATTTATGCACCTAGGGAATTATGTAAGATATTATTTCCCGCGTGACAGAGTTGATTCCTGAGGCAAAGCCGAAGTAATCAAGGCAACTAAATCCCGAGGCGAAGCCGAGGGTATTAGGTATCTTAATTCCCGAGGCGAAGCCGAGGGATTAATGCTAATTAGCTCCCGAGGCGTAGCCAAGGGAGATAATTATAACAAGGGAATAATTAATGCATTATTCTCGAGGTACATACAAAATTTTATCTCCAGAAAAAGCGCTATAAAAGATTTATTCAACAACGAAAACATTTGAATTTCTTTAATAAACGAATTTAAAACAGAAATTAAATAATATAAATTATTTAAATGGTTTAAAACAATTAATAATCACTTTTAAAGTAAAAGAAAAAATAAAGTTCAACGAAAGCTAAGCAAAAGTAAACAGAACATCGTAGAATGACTCGCAATATAGCTGGGAGTTTAAAAGCAGTGTTGCCAACCTGATTTCAACAAATTCACTACATTTGCTATTCATTCTCTACTATTTACAAAATAATTAGGTTGGCGAACGTGGATTATAATCCCGTTTTCACATTATTTCCCCGTTTTTAAGAACAGGGATGAAAAGACCAACATTATTACCTATAAATTAGGCCTGAAAAGTTACATTTCGTCCCTACTGGAGATAAAATAATTATATTGCTTCTAAGCTTATTAATAAAGGCACAGGCCTACGCCTAAGGGCTCGAGCCGCTTATGGGCTCTTGTAAGACCAAATTATACATTGATAATTATCTTTTTACCACCAAAAGAACAGATTTGTATGAAATTTCTTTATGTTTTGGCGTATTATTTTTGGAAAAATAATAATCTAAAATGATGATGATGTATAGTGTATAAGAAAATAATGTAGAATAACTTGGAACAAGGACAAACGTTTGCAAACACCTGTTTGTCCAGAATCCGTGTCCGGTGTGGACGTCGTGTATGCGGTTGTTTGCAAATGTTTGCAAACCCTGTTTGCGAATGCGCGTTTGGTGTGTACACGAGGCTTAAGAACGCCAAAAATAAAAAAAAAACTTATCTTTTTAATTTTTAGTTGATAAAACCATTTTGGATCCTTTAAAAATTCCAAAACATCTTTTCTGCGCTCCATCCCTTTCATTGATCTATTGTTGTTTAATCGATTATTATCCATTTGCGTTGAGAATATAAAAGTTTATTTAGTACAGACATTAAAATAATAACGATTACAATCATTAGACTATTCTTATATAATGGATATGAAGATTTTTTATGTAACATTTATTCATATGTAACACTCATGAAACCAAGCAAGACTCTTCTAATCTTTGGAAAGGGGGGGGGGGGTTAGTTCCTAGATAACGAGGGATAAATATAAAGGATGAAAAAAATGTTGAGATTAAAATAAATAAATGTTGTGACAAAGTAGAGTATTTGTATTATCTTACTTCCTTAGTAGAAACATAAATAGTTAATCATTTAACATCTTTCTTTAATTCTCTTTTAGTTAATATATTATTATCTTATTAATATATAACATAGCTAATAAATAAAGATAAAATATCAGTAGTTTCATTCATTTTTCTGCCGACCGTATAGATAATATGCACCTAGGGAGTAAAGTAAGACATTATTGCCTGAGCGAATAAGTTGGTTCCCGAGGCGTAGCCGAGGGAGATAATTATCGCGAGGAGAATTATAGCATCTTACTCCCGAGGTACATACAATATTTTATCTTCAGTAGGGAGAAAATACTCATTTTCATCCATTGCACATTTATTATTTATTATTTTAATAAATAACAATAATTGTTAGCACTTTTAATAGCAGATATAAGAGATTCAATATTAAAAAAACAAATAAGAATCGCAGTTAAATTCAAATAGAAGGTTATTTAGATGCAGGTTTAGAAACAATGATAAACAAGGTCAAAAAAGCAGTCTCGCCAACCTGAATTCTACAACCTACATTAGCCATTCATTCTCTACTATTTATAAAATAATTAAGTTGGCAATCCTTCTTTTTCTCCCTACTTTACTTTTTCGCCCTACTTTTACTTATTCTCCCTACTTTTTGAGTTCAGGAAAGAAAAGACTTACTTTAGTCCCTCTGAACTAATCTAAAATCATAACTTTTTCTCCCTACTGGAGATAAAATATTTTATGTAACAAGGCAGCGGAAGGAAAAATTTCTGCCTCGTGTATTGTGTTCATTGCCTGCCTCGACTTCACCTCGGCAGTCAATTAGGTAAATTTTCTGCCTCGGGAGTTGATTTTCATAGCCTGTCCTCCCTTCGGCTCGGAGGCTAATCTAATCACTCGACAGTAAAATTCTATTTTGTTGCCTTTTTACATAAATAACTATTCTTATTAAAAATATAGTTTGTTGTATAATATAAGATAAAAATATAAGATAACATTTGTCTTATCTTACGGATTAAAAAACTAAACAAATAAGCTGGTCGGCACGCTATACAATCATGAATTGATAAAACTCTAGAGCTGAACCAATAATATTTTTCACTTTATAGGACTTAAAGAAAGATGGGGGGGGGGGTGGAAAACACGCCATTAAACAATTTTATATATTTGTACTTAATGAATAACTTTAAAAGAGTGGGGGGCAGGGGAGTGAAAAAAGTTGAAAATAAAGTATATTTTATGCCAAGTTGTCTCTAGTCTAGATTGTTGCGAGCCCGAGGTTTTGAGATATAAGGCCTGAACCACGAGAGAAAATATTATGAAAATCTTTTTCTCTAGTCTCTACCCTATATATAGATATATCCCATGAATATTTTATCTCGAGATGTGTATATCTCTATTTGCATAGAAGTAGAATAGAGAATAGGTAATAGAGAGATGGCAGGATGGAGATCTCGTACCCAGCCTGGATAATATGTGATATCAGAGGCTTATCTCTCTCTAGACTCTTATCTTGTTCAATAACACAAGAGAAAACTCTGTTTCTTCTTTCTATACAATATAATACAAAATAATTAAACAATTGCAAGGAGAGGGAAAAAAGTGTTTATAATTTAAACAAGTTAAAATCTAACAAACAGATGAATATCCTTAAAAAATAGTCTGCCAATTAGTGTGGCACATAGCTTCCTTTCATACACTTTAATGATTTTTTTAATGATGTTTTTAAAACTAATTATATTATAATAAAATTTAGTTAATCCCCCCCCCCCCCCCCCCCCCCCTAATTTTTTATATTTGTCAAAATTGTTTTGATTTTTACACAAATTAAAGTATCAATTTAGTAGTTTTCTTAAGGTTCTAATGTTCTTTTTGTAGAACTCCATAATAAGGTTTAAAGAATGGACTTTAGTTCTACCAAGGTTTTTTTTTATAAAAAAACAATATGTTTCAGAAGTTACTCCATCATCAAATATAAAATTTGAATTTTAAATAACATATAATATCTCTATAAAAATCACTATAAACACAGTACACAAGTATAGGTTAAGGTATGATAAGATAAGGTTCATGAGGAAGTTATATAATGTGTTTATTGTGATTTTTATAGAGGTATTATATGTTATTTATATTTCAAATTTTATATTTTGTGTATATTTTATATTTTATGTAGTCTTTGTTTTTGTGCCTGATGATGGAGTAACTTCTGAAATATATTGCTTTTTTATAAAAAAAAACCTTGGTAGAACTAAAGTCCATTCTTTAAACCTTATCAATTTAGTACCGTCATTTTGGACACAATATGGCTTCTGTACCAAAAAAGTCGGAAATCCATTTTCTTATCATTTAATAATTATGATTGAACATCAAAATATATCATAAAAATAACTTCTCCTCGGCGGGGAATCGAACCCGGCCTCTCTCCGTCCGTGTTTAAGGCTATTTTATCAGGAACTAGATTTTTCCCGGGAAAACGCCTTAATGTTAGATTCGTATATATAAATAGACTGCATTTTTTAGAATTTTTTAATCAAACTGTCGGAACCGTTTTCAATAAATATTTTTTTTCAGAGTATTTGGGGGGTAGCGCCCCCAAATTTGGAGCTAAAATTTATATTTCTGAGCATCTTTGCCAAATTTCGTAAAAATCGGCCTAGTGTTTATAAGTTGCGCGTCTGTACAGACGCCAGACATATTTTAAAAACCACTTTTTTGGACTCAAGGGAGCTCAAAACAGGCAAAATCCATCAAAATCCTAAAATAATTTTTACGCTAACACAATACTTTCTCTTTATATGAAAATTAAATAGTGAAAAATTGCTCTTGAGAATGAGCAGAATGGTTCTGCTGCCTTTGGTATGCTCGGAAGCAATAAATAAATTGTAAATTAAAGTTTTCAATATCTTGCGTTCTATTGGAACATCTTGATTGAAGTCCAAGACTTCTATCATGTCGATTGAACGTCTGAAGTTATTGAAGTAAGTAAAGGGATCCATTGAGATAACTACTACTGAATGAATCAAGTATACTGAAGAGTGTATTTAACTGACTGAATCCGAGGGTATCAGGTTAAACCCTCGTGGTATGAGGTTTGAAACCCTCTGGCAGGGTATCAGACTGTGTAAACAAGTCTAACCCAGATAGACACACAGAGTTGCTTTGAGTTGCTCGTCTATAGGTTCTTTACACATGTATGAATTCTAATGAATTCCGAAGGATCACCAGGTCTGAAACCTTCCCTTCTATCTTACCAACTCCCTTTCTAACATTCAATACACTCTTAGCTTCCACATTAAACTTTATTTAAAAGTTCTGTCGTGGAAAAGAAGAAGAAAAAAAGATACGCTTTGAGTCCGATCTCTAATAAAACGAATAAAGAAAGATTTTCAAGCCCAGTCAAGCATCTAAAATCTAAATCATACATGGTTATGTAGACATTAAATCTTAAAGAACAGAAATACCATGAAACGACTAATATCTTAAACTTAACATTTATATCTTACCTTAAACATATAAAACAACTAATCTCTTAAAATGGTCACATAATAATTTATAACCTCTTTTCTCAATAAATTTTACTAAATATATATTTTTATGCATGCATCAAAAACCAAACAATTAAGACTGATTTAAAATAGTCTGCCAATTAGTGACCCCCAAAGGCTTTATACAACTAAATGTAGTGGCTGACGGATTGGGCCTGCCAAAGACCTTACACAAATATATGTAGTGGATGACGGATTGGGCCTGCCAAAGACCTTATACAACTATATGTAGTGAATGAGGGCTTTGGGGTTGCCAAAGGCCACATACAACTATATGTAGAAATGAGGGCTTGGGCCTGCCAAAGGCCTCATACAACTATATGTAGTGAATGAGGGCGTTGGCCTGCCAAAGGCCTGTAGCGGATGACACTATGTTGGCATGTTTCTCTGTAAGCCATAATGTTAGGAAATCCCAACCCTAGACATATATTATAGAATCTAAACATTGATAGAGACATATAGTATAAAATATATATATGAATCTTCATTTTAAAGGCTCGGTGAAAGGGGAAGAGGACGGTTGACGCTGGCGAAACGTCCGCAGTCCGTCGTGGACTGGGGTGGTCAATCAAAATGCAGACAAGTCAGGTCGAACCTGTATTTTAACATGTACGAAGTGAGTGACTTTTCATATTTTTTTCTGTCTGAACTCGTGTTTTCTCTTTTTTTTAATTAATATTTACAGCAGTTTCTCTGAAGAAGAAGTGTTGCTTCTTCTTTTCGCTTTGAATCTAGTAAAATGAAAAAGGAAATAATAATGGGTGCATGGAATTAATAAACAGGAGGAGTTCGACAAGTTTCCTCATCGTTGCTGTAAAAAAACGCACTCCAGCATACTATAAATTAATTTATCTGTTTCTCATCTGTCCTACTAGGCCACCTTCTGTTGGTCTAGGAAAAAGCAATATTACTGATTATGGATCCGCTTACGGTTTTATCAATTTTTAAGAGCACGGTGCCGGACGAACTCTGAGCGTGGGTAGTACACACTATGTACAAAGTGCGTATGGTATCAATATAACCTACCAGGGACTCTATACTTATATACATGACATATTGTGAGGGAAGGGGGGCCGTATTTTATCTCTGTCCATACGCCATTTTAAAAGTAAGAAGAAGAAGAGCTCTATTGTAGAGGGTGAGGTAGCAGTCAAAAGAGAGCATATAAATTTCCCAGAACTCGTTAAAGTGTTGTTTTTTGTTTCTTGTTGGCCTCATTTTCTTTGAATTCACAGTTGAATAGAGCACCCCCCCCCCCCCCCTCTCCCACTCTTATATTACAGTGTAACTTTATACAGCAACATATGACGTATCCATATAATGTACTACTAATTATAGATTTATTATTATTAAGTTTAAAAACAATATTTATATTATTGCTCAAGGTATTTAGTATACAGGGTATATCAATTTCAGATGGCCATAGAAAAAGGGGTATGTCTACTGGTCATTTGGAGCAAAAAAGTTCATATAAGCTATAGTCCAATTCTCAACAGGGTAGGAGCTATAAGCGAAAATAGACTGTGTTAAAAACAATCGACCTTTACCTTAAAAATAACTCAAAATATATTTACCTTGGAACAATGAATGAACAATCGTTGGAAAGAGCAGGAAATTTCCTATAAAATGATGTATTGTTTAGTTGACTTGTTGCCTTTTTAGTGTGACCCAGAGCTGTTTGAAAATAAAAAATAGATTTTTTCAAATAATCTGAAAAACTTTGAGCCCACTTATCGATATGACCTGAATGGGAGAAATGCGTACAAAGTTAGGAAAAGTTGGCGCTTTTAATAAGCTTTGAAACGATACCAAATACTTCACAATATTCCAACTCTAAGTGGGCAAACAAACCATCGTTGTAGAAAAAAACATGTCGTGCTTGCAGCTGGAGAAGGGCAAAGAAACGTGGCATTATCAGCTGTGGTATCTTTGACAAAAAGATGTCGAATGTGTATTGCTCAAGATGGCGGCATTATATTGAAATTTTAGTTCTCTAACTAGAAGATCTATAATTGTAAAATATACTTACCATGAAATCTTAAGACAGAAGCTGCTCAAAATGGCCGCCACCTTGAGCAATGCACATTCGACAACTAAAACATACATCATTTTATAGGAAATTTCCTGCTCTTTCCAACGATTGTTCATTCATTGTTCCAAGATAAATATAATACAGTTTTTTTAAGGTAAACGTCGATTGTTTTTAACACAGTCTATTTTCGCTTATAGTTCCTACCCTGTTGAGAGTTGGACTATAGGTTATATGAACTTTTTTGCTTCAAATGACCTGTAGATATACCCCTTTTTCTATGGCCATCTGAAATTGATTTTTCCACCAACGCACAACCTTACATTTCATTTACACCTACATCTTTAGAAGTACCTACTCAAATGATTTTTATAAAATTTGTATGTTTTGTCGAAAGCAGCCCGCAGATTGCCCTAGATTAATTTTAACCGTCTGCGCTCTTTACATTTTTCTAAATTGATACTTTAGTTTATGTAAAAAAATCAAAACAATTTTGAGAGATTTAAAATTAAAAGACTGCCAATTGGTGTGGCACATAGCTTCCTCGCAATTTATCGCGCACTTTATTCACTTTATGCTTTTAGAAGCCATTATAAACTAATTTGTTTAATTGTTTCCCCCGTTTTTTTAATGTTTTAAAATTGTTTTGATTTTTCACTTGAATTAAAGTATCAATTAAGCAAAAGTTAAAGAGTGCAAACGGTTAAAATTAATCTAGGGCTATCTGCAGGCTACTTTCAATAAGCTATAAAAGTATTATAGAAATCATATAAGTACTTTTGAAGCTATAGGTGTAAAAATACTAGGTGTAAAATGTATGCTTGTGCGCATGTGGAAGAAAACAGATATGCGCAGAATGTTGAAACTTATATGGGACTAATAATAGGCTAATTATGACCTACCATCCAAATTAAATTAAAATTGCGAGTGTAGTTTTTAAGATATGTTGGTTCGCAAAACAGACCGACATACCGACATACAGACACGGAACCAAAAATGTTCCCTGATGTCTGAAACAGATTTCTGTCTTGGAATTTTTGAAATCGGGGACCTAAAAATGTTTCGTTCTTCAGAACGATCGCATAGCTTCCGTTACTTTCGGTAAGCTCGGAAACAAAATAAAGGAAACTAGGTTGAAAAAGCATAAAATCATTAATGTATACGAAATAGAACGCGAGGAAGTTATGTGCCACACTATTAGCAGACTATTTTTATTTTCATCTGAACTTATTTAAACACTACTACTACTATTACCGTAAAACAATCATGAAAGTATTTGGTAATTTTTTGCTTCCGAGCTTTTAAATATTTAAATATAATTAATATATAATTTAAATATTGGTACACAGGGGTACGGGGTACAAGTAATGAATACCCTTCATGATGCATATCGTTTAAAAGCTCTTTAAGAGTACAGTAATTTTTGTTTTGACGTACAGTTTTGTCCTATTTTTATTATTATTTTTTGTCCTATTTAGGAGGGGGGTAAATTTGGGATATTAGAAAATTATCTTATCAAAGAGGAGGGGGTATAGAAATAAGTGGGAGAGATAGAATCTAGATATTCTCGCATAGTAAAATATGTCATTTAAATGTTTCTTGATGGTACTTTATAAACTTATCAAATTAAAATGACACTTCGTAGCGAAGCACGGGTATCCAGCAAGTAATAATATAAAATATTAATCAATAACAGTTTTTTGTCTCTAGCGTTTTAAAAGTATCCAATCCCCTGTACTAATTGAATATTTAATGAGAATTTTTTTATTAAACATGAATTGGTAACATGGATTAAAAACTATAATAATTAATTACTCTACCTAATTATATGTTATTAAAAGTAGGGACAAAATAATAAGAGTAAAGTAGCTATTAATTATAACTGATGCTAGATCATAATTTTGTTACCTCCAATAGGTAATAGTTAAAGATAAAATCGAACAGCAAAATTAATCCCGGAGAATAGACATTATTTCAAATTCAAAAACTATTGCTTCCGAGCTTACCGAAGGTAACGGAAGCTATGTAATCATTCGGAAGAACGGAAAAATTTTAGGTCTCCGATTTCAAAAATTCCAAGACAGAAATCCGTTTCAGACATTAGAGAACATTTTTTGTTCCGTGTCTGTCGTTCAATATTTGCGAACCAACATATCTTAAAAACTACACGTCCAATTTTAATGAAATTTAGATGGTAGGTCATAATTAGCCCATTGTTGGTCCCATATAAGTTTCAACTTTTTGCGAATATTTGTTTCTCTTCCTCATGCGCACAAACATATATTTATACTCGCCGGGTCGTCGTTCGGCCTACGGCCGAACTCCGCCCGACGAGTGGTCAGGTACTTGTATAGGTCTGGTACTTATAAGAGTTGGTACTTGTATAGGGTTTGGTTTTTGTATAGGAGCTGGTACAAAATTAAGGTAAAAAATTACAAGTGCGCACTCTTACAGAGAACTTGAATAATTTCTATAGATTGGAACAGGGGTGGGAGGGGGGGGGGGTACATAGTGTCTAGGAATATGCTCTGTGGTTTTTAAGAATATGATATAATATAATATGATTTGATATAATAAAATATGATATGATATAATATGATATGATATGATATAATATAATAAGTGCACTCTTACAAAGAACTTGAATAATTCATATGATTAGAAGGGGGGGGGGGGGGTACATAGTGTCTAGGAATATGCTCTGTGGTTTTTAAGAATATGATATAATATAATATGATTTGATATAATAAAATATGATATGACATAATATGATATGATATGATATAATATAATAAGTGCACTCTTACAAAGAACTTAAATAATTCATATTGATTAGAAGGGGGGGGGGGGGTACATAGCTTTAGCTTCTAGAAATATGCTGTGAGATGTGGTATACGGGAAAGCTAAGAAGATCTAAGGCTGAGTAGGATTTAGCAAGTAAAAAAATGTATTATATCTGTATTTTTGCTAGGGAGAAAATTTAATGATCTTAAGTGAAGGTTCTACGACATTCTAAGATGTTATAGATTGCTTTAAGTAAAAGGAAAATATTTTTTATTGCGGATGGAGAAAGGCCGGGTTCGATTCCCCGCCGAGGAGAAGTCAATTTTATGATATATTTTAATCAAATGATCAATAGTAATTGAATGTATCCACCAAAAGTAGTAAATGGAAAACACTGGGCTTAGTAATTATGAAATTATGGAAATTTCAACAACGGAGTTCAATAGAAATAGAGAGTATAGATTGCTTTAAAAAAAAAGGAAAATATTTTTTATTGCGGATGGAGAAAGGCCGGGTTCGATTCCCCGCCGAGGAGAAGTCAATTTTATGATATATTTTAATCAAATAATCAATCGTAATTGAATGTATCCACCAAAAGTAGTAAATGGAAAACACTGGGCTTATGTATGTTACTAATATGTTACTACTTATAATTGTTGGTTGAGGATTAAAGAAAATCATAAAAGATATGGGAGTTTACTAATTCAAATGAAGCGGGGGGGGGGGGACATTGTCTAGGAATAAGAGCAGAATTGCTAGAAAGGGGGTGACAGAGGGGGGGGGGGGGGTGTTCATCCATTTAAACCATAACCTAATCAATGAAATCCGAAAAAACACTAAAGAAAACAGTTTTTTCAATTTATTTCTAGAAAAAATAAAAATAACACTATAACTCCGCCCGACGAGTGGCCAGGTACTTGTATAGGTCTGGTACTTATGAGTTGGTACTTGTATAGGGTTTGGTTTTTGTATAGGAGCTGGTACAATATAATATGATATGATATAATATAATATGATATGATATAATATGATATGACATAATATGATATGATATGATATAATATAATAAGTGCACTCTTAAAAAGAACTTGAATAAATCTTATTGATTAGAGGGGGGGGGGGGGGTTACATAGCTTTACCTTCTAGAAATATGCTCTGAGGTGTGGTGTACGGAATAGCTAAGAAGATCTAAGGCTGAGTAGAATTTAGCAATTAAAAATATGTATTAAATCTGTATTTTTGCTAGGGAGAAAATTAGATGATCTTAAGTGAAGGTTCTACGACATTCTAAGATGTTATAGATTGCTTTAAAAAAAAAAAAAAATTTTTTTTTTGCGGATGGAGAAAGGCCGGGTTCGATTCCCCGCCGAGGAGAAGTCAATTTTATGATATATTTTAATCAAATAATCAATAGTAATTAAATGTATCTACCAAAAGTAGTAAATGGTAAAACACTGGGCTTAGTAATTATGAAATTATGGAAATTTCAACAACGGAGTTCAATAGAAATAGAGAGTATAGATTGCTTTAAAAAAAAAGGAAAATATTTTTTATTGCGGATGGAGAAAGGCCGGGTTCGATTCCCCGCCGAGGAGAAGTCAATTTTATGATATATTTTAATCAAATAATCAATAGTAATTGAATGTATCCACCAAAAGTAGTAAATGGAAAACACTGGGGGTAGTAATTATGAAATTATGGAAATTTCAACAACGGAGTTCAATAGAAATAGAGAGTATAGATTGCTTTAAAAAAAAAGGAAAATATTTTTTATTGCGGATGGAGAAAGGCCGGGTTCGATTCCCCGCCGAGGAGAAGTCAATTTTATGATATATTTTAATCAAATAATCAATAGTAATTAAATGTATCTACCAAAAGTAGTAAATGGTAAAACACTGGGCTTAGTAATTATGAAATTATGGAAATTTCAACAACGGAGTTCAATAGAAATAGAGAGTATAGATTGCTTTAAAAAAAAAGGAAAATATTTTTTATTGCGGATGGAGAAAGGCCGGGTTCGATTCCCCGCCGAGGAGAAGTCAATTTTATGATATATTTTAATCAAATAATCAATAGTAATTGAATGTATCCACCAAAAGTAGTAAATGGAAAACACTGGGGGTAGTAATTATGAAATTATGGAAATTTCAACAACGGAGTTCAATAGAAATAGAGAGTATAGATTGCTTTAAAAAAAAAGGAAAATATTTTTTATTGCGGATGGAGAAAGGCCGGGTTCGATTCCCCGCCGAGGAGAAGTCAATTTTATGATATATTTTAATCAAATAATCAATAGTAATTGAATGTATCCACCAAAAGTAGTAAATGGAAAACACTGGGGGTAGTAATTATGAAATTATGGAAATTTCAACAACGGAGTTCAATAGAAATAGAGAGTATAGATTGCTTTAAAAAAAATAGGAAAATATTTTTTATTGCGGATGGAGAAAGGCCGGGTTCGATTCCCCGCCGAGGAGAAGTCAATTTTATGATATATTTTAATCAAATAATCAATAGTAATTGAATGTATCCACCAAAAGTAGTAAATGGAAAACACTGGGGGTAGTAATTATGAAATTATGGATATTTCAACAACGGAGATCAATAGAAATAGGGAGTACAAAAGAGTTTCGTAGTGATGGTGTAGTAAGAAATTATAGGAGAGGGGGGGGGGGGGGGGGGAATATAGCTAACAATATGTTACTACTTATATGTAAGAAATAGGGAGTACAAAGGGGTTACCTAGTGATGGTGTAATAAGAAATAATAGAAGAGGGAGGGGGGGAATATAGCTAACAATATGTTACCACTTATAAGTAAGAAATAGGGAGTACAAAGGGGTTTCCTAGTGATGGTGTAATAAGAAATTATAGGAGAGGGGGGGGGGGGCTAATAGAGCTAACAATATATTACTACTTATAATTGTTGGTAGAGGGTGAAAGAAAATCATAAAAGATCAATGAAGGGGGGGGGAGTGTGTCAAGGAATATGACCAGGATTGCTTGAGGCGGTGTTCAGAGGGGGGGGGGGGGTTGTTCATCCATTTAAACCATAACCTAATCAAAGAAATCCGAAAAAACACTAAAGACAACAGTTTTTTCAATTTATTTCTAGAAAAAATAAAAATAACACTATATACTCCATAACAATATTTACTGCATTTTTCAAGAGCTTTTCAACGATATACATCATTATTTAAAATATTAACTTTGACATTTGTACCCCTGTACCCGGGGGTACAAAAATTATTTTGCAATAAACAATCAATCTAAAAAGGCTTTAAATAACCTAATTAAAAATAATAAACCACCTTTAAAATTTTAAAATAATTATTTAACAACAAACATACAAATCGGTACAAAAGTACATGTACCAATTTTTTTAAAAATAAACAAATAAAAGAGCTTTAATGTACAAGTCTAGAGCTTTCAAATGATATGCGAACGAATATTTTTATCGAAAAAAAGTTGTCTCGTGACGTCACGTAACCACGGCACAGTCGGGAAAAAGTTTACTCTAAAATTCTCAGCAAATAGGACAAATTCAAAACATATCAAGGTGTTGTTTTAAAGAGCATTAGTGTGAGATTTGAACCTAGAAGTCAGAATTTAAATCGGTCAATTATTACCAAAGATATGAGACCTCAAAGACAAAAATTGAAAAATACGAAACCAAAATAGCCCCATTTAGACTACAAACAATAAAGCTACGACAAAATGACCTATGATCAAAAATGTAGATCTTGCAAAATTAGTACATGTTTGTTACATCAGTTTTTCGCTACAATTAACCGTTAATTTTTAAAAAATTCCAACACAGCTACGACGGTTTTTCTCATCTTAGGGGGGGAAGGAGGGGGAAAAGTAAACTTTTGGCAATTTTTCGGGTTCACAAAGCGGACATTGCGCATCGAATGGCGAAAACCCCAACTCTCTAGCTATAGCGGAAGTGGGTAAACATTTGTATACATGAGTCAGTCAGTCAGTGAGTGAGTTTCACAGGGGGTTGTATATATGTTAGACTCGCCGGGTCGTCGTTCGGCCTACGGCCGAACTCCGCCCGACGAGTGGCCAGGTACTTGTATAGGTCTGGTACTTATAAGAGTTGGTACTTGTATAGGGTTTGGTTTTTGTATAGGAGCTGGTACAAAATTAAGGTAAAAAATTACAAGTGCGCACTCTTACAGAGAACTTGAATAATTTCTATAGATTGGAACAGGGGTGGGAGGGGGGGGGGGTACATAGTGTCTAGGAATATGCTCTGTGGTTTTTAAGAATATGATATAATATAATGATTTGATATAATAAAATATGATATGATATAATATAATAAGTGCACTCTTACAAAGAACTTGAATAATTCATATTGATTAGAAGGGGGGGGGGGGGGGGGGTACATAGCTTTAGCTTCTAGAAATATGCTGTGAGATGTGGTATACGGGAAAGCTAAGAAGATCTAAGGCTGAGTAGGATTTAGCAAGTAAAAATATGTATTATATCTGTATTTTTGCTAGGGAGAAAATTTAATGATCTTAAGTGAAGGTTCTACGACATTCTAAGATGTTATAGATTGCTTTAAAAAAAAAGGAAAATATTTTTTATTGCGGATGGAGAAAGGCCGGGTTCGATTCCCCGCCGAGGGGAAGTCAATTTTATGATATATTTTAATCAAATAATCAATAGTAATTGAATGTATCCACCAAAAGTAGTAAATGGAAAACACTGGGCTTAGTAATTATGAAATTATGGAAATTTCAACAACGGAGTTCAATAGAAATAGGGAGTACAAAGGGGTTTCCTAGTGATGGTGTAATAAGAAATTATAGGAGAGGGGGGGGGGGGGAATATAGCTAACAATATGTTACTATTTATAAGTAAGAAATAGAGAGTACAAAGGGGTTTCCTAGTGATGATGTAATAAGAAATTATAGGAGAGGGGGGGGGGGGTGGAATAGAGCTAACAATATGTTTCTACTTATATGTAAGAAATTGGGAGTACAAAGGGGTTACCTAGTGGTGGTGTAATAAGAAATGATAGAAGAGGGGGGGGGGGGGGAATAGAGCTAACAATATGTTACTATTTATAAGTAAGAAATAGGGAGTACAAAGGGGTTTCCTAGTGATGGTGTAATAAGAAATAATAGAAGAGGGGGGGGGGGAGAATTGAGCTGACAATATGTTACTACTTATAATTGTTGGTAGAGGGTTAAAGAAAATCATAAAAGATATGGGAGTTTACTAATTCCAATGAAGCGGTGGGGGGGGGGAGTGTGTCTAGGAATATGAGCAGAACTGCTAGAGAGGGGGTGTTCAGAGGGGGGGGGGGTGTTCATCCATTTAAACCATAACCTAATCAAAGAAATCTGAAAAAACACTAAAGAAAACAGTTTTTTCAATTTATCTCAAGAAAAAAGAACTAACACAATTCAGTACATAACAATATTTACTACACTTTTCAAGAGCTTTTCTACGATATACATCATTATTTAAAATATTAATTTTGGCATTTGTACCATTGTACCCGGGGGTACCAAAATTATATTTCAATAAACAAACAATTCAAAAAGGCTTTAAATAACCAAATAAAGAATAATAAACCACTTTTAAAATATTATATAACAACAAACATACAAATCGGTACAAAAGTACGTGTACCAATTTTTTAAAAAATAAATAAATAATATAGATTAAATGTACAAATCAAGGGCTTTCAAATTATATACGAACCAATATTTAAATCGGATAAAAGTGGTCACTTGGTATAGGGTTTAAGAAAATTATAAATGATATGTGAGTTCACGATTCCAATGAAGGGGGGGAGAGCATCTAAGTATATGAACAGGATTGCTAGAGAGGGGTTGTGCAGGGGGGGGGGGGGGTCATTCATTTGAAACCATAAACTAACAGAAAGAAAACCATAAACCCTAAAGAAAACAGTTTTTTCAATTTATTTGAAGAAAAAATATTAATAAAACAATTGAGTACACACCAAGATGTTCAGGGGGGGGGGGGGGAGGGTTGTTCATCCATTTAAACCATAAACTAATCTAGCCAATCCAAGAAATAACTAAAAAATAATTATTTTCAATTTATCTCGATAAAAAATAAAAATGACACAATTGACAATTATACAAATCAGTACAAAAGTACATGTACCAATTTTTTTAAAAATAAACAAATGAAAGAACTTGAATGTACAAGTCAAGAGCTTTTAAATGATATGCGAACGAATATTTAAATCGAAAAAAAGTTGTCTCGTGACGTCACGTAACCACGGCAAGGTCGGGAAAAAGTTTACTCTCAAATTCTCAGTAAATAGGACGAATTATAAACATATCAAGGTCTTGTTTTAAAGGGCATTAGTGTGAGTTTTGAACCTAAAAATCAGATTTTAAATCGGTCAATTATTACCAAAGATATGAGCGTTCAAAGACAAAAATGGAAAAATAAAAAACCAAAATAGCCCCATTTAGACTACAACCAACAGAGATACGACAAAATGACCTATGAACAAAAATGTAGATCTTGCAAAATCAGTACATGTTTATTAAATCAGTTTTTCGCTACAACAAACCGTTAATTTTTAAAAAATTCCAACACAGCTACGACGGTTTTTCTCATCTTAGGGGGGGAAGACGAAGGAAAAGTAAACTTTTGGCAATTTTTCGAGTTCACAATGCGGACATTGCGCATCGAATGGCGAAAACCCCAACTCTCTAGCTATAGCGGAAGTGGGTAAACATTTGTATACATCAGTGAGTGAGTCAGTGAGTTTCACATGGGGTTGTATATATTTTAGACTCGCAGGCTCGAACGGCCTACGGCCGTTCTCTGCCCGACGAGTGGCCAGGTATTTGTATAGGTCTGGTACTTATGAGTTGGTACTTGACATATGGATAGATATGCTATGATATGCTATAAGATGTCTAGGAATATGATCAGGATTGCTAGAGCTGGGGGGGGGGGGGGGAGTCTTCATCTATTTAATGTATTAAATGTATTTAATGTATTTATTCTATTAAATGTAGGTGAAATCGGTAAACAATTGTGGAAAGTACTCCACTCAACGTTTAAATAATAATCAAAATTTAACGAAAAATATTACAATCTAAATCAAACTATACATTTGTTAATTATAAAGGTAATTAATGTAATTACTTTGTGACAGTGACCTATCTTAATTTATAAAAAAAAATATATATATTTTTTTTTAAATAGAAAGACATGATATGCTCCTATAAGCAGCCTATAATTTATATGTGATTGATTGGTGTTATTAATCAAACCGAAATAGAAAATCTGTAATTAATTAATTACAGTCATTTAATGGCAATATAGCTAATCAAAAAAAAATTTGTACCAAATCATGTCGAGTGACACATCAAATTAATGCTCTTGATGAGTTTAATGAATATTTACAATTAAAAAAATATGTTTAAAATTACTAAGGAAGGTTACAACCTAAAGTAACCTTAAAAAATATGATTTTCGTAGATAAAAAATGTTTAAATTTATTTTTTTGAAAAAATTCTTTTAGATTCCTCATTCTGTTTTCATATTAAGTATACATACCGATTTTCATGGAAATGGGTTTATTTTTGGGGAAAATGGATTTCAAAAGCATAAATATTTGACCTAAAAATTTGACCGGAATTTTCTCTCGACAACACCCAACATATTATATATCGTTGGAAAATATAGATTTTTCTGAGCAATAAACCGTTGAGACAGCGTAGATACGACAAATACACCTCATGATATGGGCGTTTAAAAAAGTAGGTGTTTGGAAGAATTGTAACTTTCCTTCAATTATCTCGGAAACTAAAGGTCGTGGAAAAAATATGATATTTAGTTTTTTTGTTAGAAAAAAATAGTTTGACCACCGTGCAAAATTTCAAGTCGTTTAGAGAAAGTTTAATTTTTTCCAATTTTCGAGCCAAGGATTTCACCCCTGAAATATCACCGGAAAATCGAACTTTTCAGATCCGGTTGAAATATACGTCATTTTGTAGAGCTCGAAAAGGCTATCAAGAAAAAGATATTTCAAATTTAAAAAAAAAAAATTATACTCTCCTTACAGCCCAAAAACACGTTATTTTTCAAGAAAATGCACGAAATCGTCAATTTCCGGGAGAACCGTTGGTCGTACGAGAAAAAGTCATAGGACCAAAGTTGTAGATAATTAAAAAAGAGGGACAGTAGAGACTATTAGGTTGTTGATACGACTTACCGTTTAGCCAAAATACGGCGTCAAAGCCTCTTAAAAGGCAAGTCGGCCATTTTTAATTTTTTTAAAGAGGTAAAAATTAAAAATGTTAAATTTTCGACATTTCCTCGTAAACTACACCACCAAAGCTACCAGACTGTTAAATTTCAAGTTATTTGCTCGATCGGAAGTAAGTAAAAATCGCTATAGTACATAACAACTTTTTGCCCCCGGCAAAAAAGCCTCCAAAATAGCCTCAAAAACGGGTTTTTCCTTTTTTAGAGTGGGAAGGAAAGGTAAAAGTAAACTTTTAGCATTTTTTACGGTGCACAATAGGGACCTTCTGGTTACAATGCAAAAAACCGCAACTCTCTAGCTCTTACCGTTTGGCCCAAACATTTTGGCTATGTATTATTACACATGCGGCTGTATAGTATAGGGACTCGCCGGGTCGTCGTTCGGCCTACGGCCGAACTCTGCCCGACGAGTGGCCAGGTACTTGTATGGGACCTGGTACTTATATAGGTCTGGTACTTGTATAGGAGCTGGTACAAAATTTAGGTAAAAAACGGGGGGGGGGGGAATATAAGCAGGAAAAAAACGGGAGTCTACAAATATGAGCAGGATTGCTAGAGAAGGGGGTGTTCAGGAAACCTAAGATTGGGTTACCAAAAGATTAGTAAGATTGAGCTATTTTGTTTCCAAAATTTCATCAAGCAAAACCCCTATGAATTATTTGATAAAATAAATTTAATAAAAAAAGGTATTGTTGAGCCGACACGGACTTTGTTTAAAGGCAGGTCCCCTAACGTGCTGCCCGTAGACCAACAACCAAAAAATACAATAAAAAAGTATTGTAAAGCCGACAGAGACTTTGTTTAAAGGCAGGTCCCCTAACGTGCTGCCCATAGACCACCGACCAAAAAATACAATAAAAAAGATTGTAGAACCGACAGGGACTTTCTTTAAAGGCAGGTCCCCTAACGTGCTGCCCGTAGACCACCGACGAAAAAATACAATAAAAAACTTTTGTAGAGCCTATAGGGACTTTGTTTAAAGGCAGGTCCCATAACGTGCTGCCCGTAGACAACCGACCAAAAAATACAATAAAAAAAAGATTGTAGAACCGACAGGGACTTTGTTTAAAGTCAGGTCCCCTAACGTGCTGCCCGTAGACCACCGACCAAAAAATACAATAAAAAAAAGATTGTAGAACCGACAGGGACTTTGTTTAAAGGCAGGTCCCCTAACGTACGGGCAGCAGACCACCGACCAAAAAATACAAAAAAAAATTATTGTAGAACCGACAGGGACTTTGTTTAAAGGCAGGTCCCTTATCGTGCTGCCCGTAGACCACCGACCAAAAAATGCAATAAAAAAATTATTGTAAAACCGACAGAGACTTTGTTTAAAGGCAGGTCCCCTAACGTGCTGCCCGTAGACCACCGACCAAAAAATACAATAAAAAAATTATTGTTAAGCCGACAGGGACTTTGTTTAAAGGCAGGTCCCCTAACGTGCTGCCCGTAGACCACCGACCAAAAAATACAATAAAAAAATTATTGTTGAGCCGACAGCGACTTTGTTTAAAGGCAGGCCCCCTATCATGCAGCCTGAGAAGACCGTAAAATACATTAAAAAAATCATTGTAGAGCCGACAGGGATTTTGTTTAAAGGCAGGTCCCCTAACGTGCTGCCCGTAGACCTCCGACACAAAAATACAATAAAAAAAATCATTGTAGAACCGACAGGGACTTTGTTTAAAGGCAGGTCCCCTACCGTGCTGCCCGTAGACCACCGACCGAAAATACAATAAAAAAATTATTGTAGAACCGACAGGGACTTTGTTTAAAGGCAGGTCCCCTAACGTGCTGCCCGTAGACCACCGACCCAAAAATTCAAACAAAAAAATTATTGTAGAACCGACAGAGACTTTGTTTAAAGGCAGGTCCCCTAACGTGCTGCCCGTAGACCACTGACCAAAAAATACAATAAAAATATCATTGTAGAGCCGACAGGGACTTTGTTTAAAGGCAGGTCCCTTAACGTGCTGCCCGTAGACCACCGACCAAAAAATACAATAAAAAAATCATTGTAGAGCCGACAGGGACTTTGTTTAAAGGCAGGTCCCCTAACGTGCTGCCCGTAGACCACCGACCAAAAAATACAATAATAATCATTGTAGAGCTGACAGGGACTTTGTTTAAAGGCAGGTCCCCTAACGTCCTGCCCGTAGACCACCGACCAAAAAATACAATAATAATCATTGTAGAGCTGACAGGGACTTTGTTTAAAGGCAGGTCCCCTAACGTCCTGCCCGTAGACCACCGACCAAAAAATACTAACAAAAAAATTATTGAAGAACCGACAGGGACTTTGTTTAAAGGCAGGTCCCCTAACGTGCTGCCCGTAGACCACTGACCAAAAAATACAATAAAAATATCATTGTAGAGCCGACAGGGACTTTGTTTAAAGGCAGGTCCCTTAACGTGCTGCCCGTAGACCACCGACCAAAAAATACAATAAAAAAATCATTGTAGAGCCGACAGGGACTTTGTTTAAAGGCAGGTCCCCTAACGTGCTGCCCGTAGACCACCGACCAAAAAATACAATAATAATCATTGTAGAGCTGACAGGGACTTTGTTTAAAGGCAGGTCCCCTAACGTGCTGCCCGTAGACCAACGACCAAAGAATACAATAAAAAATATCAATGTAGAGCCGACAGAGACTTTGTTTAAAGGCATGTCCCCTTATGTGCTGCCCGTAGACCACCGAACAAAAAATACAAAAAAAATCATTGTAGAGCCGACAGGGACTTTGTTTAAAGGCAGGTCCCCTAAAGTGCTGACCGTAGACCACTCACCAAAAAATAAAATAAAAAAATCATTGTAGAGCTGACAGGGACTTTGTTTAAAGGCAGGTCCCCTAACGTGCTGCCCGTAGACCACCGACCAAAAGAATCAATAAAAAAATCATTGTAAGGCGACAGGGACTTTATTTAAAAGCAGGCCCCCTATCATGCTGCCTGAGAAGACCGTAAAATACAATAAAAATATCATTGTAGAGCCAACAGGGACTTTGTTTAAAGGCAGGGCCCCTCACGTGCTGCCCGTAGACCACCGACCAAAAAATACAAAAAAAATCATTGTAGAGCTGACAGGGACTTTATTTAAAATCAGGCCCCCTATCATGCAGCCTGAGAAGACCGTAAAATACATTAAAAAAATCATTGTAGAGCCGACAGGGACTTTGTTTAAAGGCATGTCCCCTTATGTGCTGCCCGTAGACCACCGACCAAAAAATACAATAAGAAAAATCATTGTAGAACCGACAGGGACTTTGTTTAAAGGCAGGTCCCCTAATGTGCTGCCCGTAGACCACCGACCAAAAAATACAAAAAAAATCATTGTAGAGCCGACAGGGACTTTGTTTAAAGGCAGGTCCCCTAACGTGCTGACCGTAGACCACTCACCAAAAAATAAAATAATTGAAAGGCGACAGGGACTTTATTTAAAAGCAGGCCCCCTATCATGCTGCCTGAGAAGACCGTAAAATACAATAAAAAATATCATTGTAGAGCCGACAGGGACTTTGTTTAAAGGCATGTCCCCTTATGTGCTGCCCGTAGACCACCGACCAAAAAATACAATAAGAAAAATCATTGTAGAACCGACAGGGACTTTGTTTAAAGGCAGGCCCCCTAATGTGCTGCCCGTAGACCACCGACCAAAAAATACAAAAAAAATCATTGTAGAGCCGACAGGGACTTTGTTTAAAGGCAGGTCCCCTAACGTGCTGACCGTAGACCACTCACCAAAAAATAAAATAAAAAAATCATTGTAGAGCTGACAGGGACTTATTTTTAAATGCAGGTCCCCTAACGTGCTGCCCGTAGACCACCGACCAAAAGAATCAATAAAAAAATCTTTGTAAGGCGACAAGGACTTTATTTAAAAGCAGGCCCCCTATCATGCTGCCTGAGAAGACCGTAAAATACAATAAAAATATCATTGTAGAGCCGACAGGGACTTTGTTTAAAGGCAGGGCCCCTCACGTGCTGCCCGTAGACCACCGACCAAAAAATACAATAATAATCATTGTAGAGCTGACAGGGACTTTGTTTAAAGGCACGGCCCCTAACGTGCTGCCCGTAGACCACCGACCAAAAAATACAATAAAAAAATCATTGTAGAGCTGACAGGGACTTTGTTTAAAGGCAGGTCCGTAACGTGCTGCCCGTAGACCACCGACCAAATAATACAAACAAAAAAATTATTGTAGAGCTGACAGGGACTTTGTTTAAAGGCAGGTCCCCTAACGTGCTGCCCGTAGACCACCGACCAAAAAATTCAATAAAAAATTTATTGTAGAACCCACAGGGACTTTGTTTAAAGGCAGGTCCCCTAACGTGCTGCCCGTAGACCACCGACCAAAAAATACAATAAGAAAAATCATTGTAGAGCCGACAGGGACTTTGTTTAAAGGCAGGTCCCCTAATGTGCTGCCCGTAGACCACCGACCAAAAAATACAAAAAAAAAATCATGTAGAGCCGACAGGGACTTTGTTTAAAGGCAGGTCCCCTAACGTGCTGCCCGTAGACCACTCACCAAAAAATTCAATAAAAAAATCATTGTAGAGCTGACAGGGACTTTGTTTAAAGGCAGGTCCCCTAACGTGCTGCCCGTAGACCATCAATTAAGAAATTCAATAAAGAAATAATTGTAGAGCCGACAGGGACTTTGTTTAAAGGCAGGTCCCCTAACGTGCTCCTCGTAGACCTCCGACACAAAAATACAATAAAAAAAATCATTGTAGAACCGACAGGGACTTTGTTTAAAGGCAGGTCCCCTAACGTGCTGCCCGTAGACCACCGACCAAAAATTACAAACAAAAAACATTATTGTAGAACCGACAGGGACTTTTTTTAAAGGCAGGTCCCCTATCGTGCTGCCCGTAGACCACCGACCAAAAATACAATAAAAAATTTATTGTAGAACCCACAGGGACTTTGTTTAAAGGCAGATCCCCTAACGTGCTTCCCGTAGACCACCGACCAAAAAATACAATAAGAAAAATCATTGTAGAGCCGACAGGGACTTTGTTTAAAGGCAGGTCCCCTAATGTGCTGCCCGTAGACCACCGACCAAAAAATACAAAAAAAAAAATCATTGTAGAGCCGACAGGGACTTTGTTTAAAGGCAGGTCCCCTAACGTGCTGCCCGTAGACCACTCACCAAAAAATACAATAAAAAAATCATTGTAGAGCTGACAGGGACTTTGTTTAAAGGCAGGTCCTCTAACGTGCTGCCCGTAGACCACCGACCAAAAAAATCAATAAACAAATCATTGTAAGGCGACAGGGACTTTATTTAAAAGCAGGCCCCCTATCATGCTGCCTCAGAAGACCGGAAAATACAATAAAAATATCATTGTAGAGCCGACAAGGACTTTGTTTAAAGGCAGGGCCCCTAACGTGCTGTCCGTAGACCACCGACCAAAAAATACAATAAAAAAATCATTGTAGAGCTGACAGGGACTTTGTTTAAAGGCAGGTCCCCTAACGTGCTGCCCGTAGACCACCAACAAAAAAATACAATAAAAATATCATTGTAGAGCCGACAGGGACTTTGTTTTAAGGCAGGTCCCCTAACGTGCTGCCCGTAGACCACCGACCAAAAAATACAATAAAAAAATAATTGTAGAGCCGACAGGGACTTTGTTTAAAGGCAGGTCCCCTAACGTGCTGCCCGTAGACCACCGACCAAAAAGTACAATAAAGAAATTATTGTAAAACCGACAGGGACTTTGTTTAAAGGCAGGTCCCCTAAAGTGCTGCCCGTAGACCATCAATTAAAAAATTCAATAAAGAAATAATTGTAGAGCCGACAGGGACTTTGTTTAAAGGCAGGTCCCCTAACGTGCTGCCCGTAGACCTCCGACACAAAAATACAATAAAAAAAATCATTGTAGAACCGACAGGGACTTTGTTTAAAGGCAGGTCCCCTAACGTGCTGCCCGTAGACCATCAATTAAAAAATTCAATGAAGAAATAATTGTAGAGCCGACAGGGACTTTGTTTAAAAGCAGGTCCCCTAACGTGCTGCCCGTAGACCTCCGACACAAAAATACAATAAAAAAATCATTGTAGAACCGACAGGGACTTTGTTTAAAGGCAAGTCCCCTAACGTGCTGCCCGTAGACCACCGACACAAAAATTCAAACAAAAAAATTATTGTAGAACCGACAGGGACTGTGTTTAAAGGCAGGTCCCCTAACGTGCTGCCCGTAGACCACTGACCAAAAAAATCAATAAAAAAAATCACTGTAAGGCGACAGGGACTTTATTTAAAAGCAGGCCCTCTATCATGCTGCCTGAGAAGACCGTAAAATACAATAAAAATATCATTGTAGAGCCGACAGGGACTTTGTTTAAAGGCAGGGCACCTAACGTGCTGCCCGTAGACCACCGACCAACAAATACAATAAAAAAATCATTGTAGAGCTGACAGGGACTTTGTTTAAAGGCAGGTCCCCTAACGTGCTGCCTGTAGACCACTGACCAAAAAATACAATAAAAATATCATTGTAGAGCCGACAGGGACTTTGTTTAAAGGCAGGTCCCTTAACGTGCTGCCCGTAGACCACCGACCAAAAAATCATTGTAGAGCCGACAGGGACTTCGTTTAAAGGCAGGTCCCCTAACGTGCTGCGCGTAGACCACCGACCAAAAAATACAATAATAATCATTGTAGAGCTGACAGGGACTTTGTTTAAAGGCAGGTCCCCTAACGTGCTGCCCGTAGACCACCGACCAAAGAATACAATAAAAAATATCATTGTGCAGCCGACAGGGACTTTGTTTAATGGCATGTCCCCTAATGTGCTGCCCGTAGACCACCGACCAAAAAATACAATAAGAAAAATCATTGTAGAGCCGACAGGGACTTTGTTTAAAGGCAGGTCCCCTAATGTGCTGCCCGTAGACCACCGACCAAAAAATACAAAAAAAAATCATTGTAGAGCCGACAGGGACTTTGTTTAAAGGCAGGTCCCCTAACGTGCTGCCCGTAGACCACCGACCAAAGAATACAATAAAAAATATCATTGTGCAGCCGACAGGGACTTTGTTTAAAGGCATGTCCTCTAATGTGCTGCCCGTAGACCACCGACCAAAAAATACAATAAGAAAAATCATTGTAGAGCCGACAGGGACTTTGTTTAAAGGCAGGTCCCCTAATGTGCTGCCCGTAGACCACCGACCAAAAAATACAAAAAAAAAATCATTGTAGAGCCGACAGGGACTTTGTTTAAAGGCAGGTCCCCTAACGTGCTGCCCGTAGACCACTCACCAAAAAATACAATAAAAAAATCATTGTAGAGCTGACAGGGACTTTGTTTAAAGGCAGGTCCCCTAACGTGCTGCCCGTAGACCACCGACCAAAAAAATCAATAAAAAAATCATTGTAAGGCGACAGGGACTTTATTTAAAAGCAGGCCCCCTATCATGCTGCCTGAGAAGACCGTAAAATACAATAAAAATATCATTGTAGAGCCGACAGGGACTTTGTTTTAAGGCAGGGCCCCTAACGTGCTGCCCGTAGACCACCGACCAAAAAATACAATAAAAAAATCATTGTAGAGCTGACAGGGACTTTGTTTAAAGGCAGGTCCCCTAACGTGCTGCCCGTAGACCACCAACCAAAAAATACAATAAAAATATCATTGTAGAGCCGACAGGGACTTTGTTTAAAGGCAGGTCCCCTAACGTGCTGCCCGTAGACCACCGACCAAAAAATACAATAAATAAATCATTGTAGAGCCGACAGGGACGTTGTTTAATGGCAGGTCCCCTAACGTGCTGCCCGTAGACCACCGACCAAAAAGTACAATAAAGAAATTATTGTAGAACCGACAGGGACTTTGTTTAAAGGCAGGTCCCCTAATGTGCTGCCCGTAGACCACCGACCAAAAAATACAAAATAAAAATCATTGTAGAGCCGACAGGGACTTTGTTTAAAGGCAGGTCCCCTAACGTGCTGCCCGTAGACCACTCACCAAAAAATACAATAAAAAAATCATTGTAGAGCTGACAGGGACTTTGTTTAAAGGCAGGTCCCCTAACGTGCTGCCCGTAGACCACCGACCAAAAAAATCAATAAAAAAATCATTGTAAGGCGACAGGGACTTTATTTAAAAGCAGGCCCCCTATCATGCTGCCTGAGAAGACCGTAAAATACAATTAAAATATCATTGTAGAGCCGACAGGGACTTTGTTTTAAGGCAGGGCCCCTAACGTGCTGCCCGTAGACCACCGACCAAAAAATACAATAAAAAAATCATTGTAGAGCTGACAGGGACTTTGTTTAAAGGCAGGTCCCCTAACGTGCTGCCCGTAGACCACCAACCAAAAAATACAATAAAAATATCATTGTAGAGCCGACAGGGACTTTGTTTAAAGGCAGGTCCCCTAACGTGCTGCCCGTAGACCACCGACCAAAAAATACAATAAATAAATCATTGTAGAGCCGACAGGGACGTTGTTTAAAGGCAGGTCCCCTAACGTGCTGCCCGTAGACCACCGACCAAAAAGTACAATAAAGAAATTATTGTAGAACCGACAGGGACTTTGTTTAAAGGCAGTTCCTCTAACGTGCTGCCCGAAGACCACTGACCAAAAAATACAATAAAATAATTTTAGAGCCAACAGAGACTTTGTTTAAAGGCAGGCCCCTTAACATACTGCCTTAAGAAAACTGACCTAAAATAAATAAATGGTGTTAGAGAAGGAGTTCATCGTACACAATATTCTTTGCAAAGGCGACTCCTTCGTGGACCCTGAAGGGAGGGACCAGGACAACGATGTTCTCAGGACGTCTGACTCTGCTTAGTAGAACGTAGAGCTGGCCGTGTGTAAAGCAGTCACTTCGAAGATCAACTCCGACGTAGTCTATTGTCTGGCCCTGGCTCTTGTGACCTGTCATCGCGTACGCCAACATGAGGGGGAATTGGCGACGACGGACTCGAAGCGGTGATCCCTCCATAAATTCGAACCTAAAGGATATTCTAGGTATTCCTATAGGCTCGGCACTTCCGGGAAGTCTCACTGTTATTAGTCGGTGACTAATCGCCATAACAATGACTTTTGTCCCATTTGCGAGTCCGTCGGCGATGTTAAGGTTCCTCATAACTAAGCACACAGAGCCAACCTTAAGTCGTAGAAGGTGGTCTGGGACGCCTTTTGCAGTGGCTTGGTGTAAAAGGTATACCTCTACGTCTAGGCCATCATCGTCTTCTCTGTCCACCGTGTCCGCACTCCTTAGCTCATGAAGGTTGCCCTCTAAAGTGTTGCATATCTTGGAATTTATTTCTTTTACGTTGACATTTATGGTGGAAAGGATTGCTCGGCTTGAAGCTTGATCGGGATCTCGCAGGATGTCTATGGGAAATACTTGGGCGATCAAGTCCTCCAGAGATATGAGATACCGCACCCCGTGCAACGGTATAACACTCTCACTATCTCTGCCTTCTCCAAAGACTGTTGGAGGAATTGTTCCATTTCCTACGCCAAGGAGAAAGTCGGAGTAGGAAAGGGAACTACTAGTTCTGTGCGGTGTGGTCAGTGAGAATTTTTTGAACAATCGCCAAAGATGCGACGCCCGAAGTGATACACACGTGACGTCAGCTGGTGTTCGAGCTTTTTCAACTACGGGCGCGATCTGTCGGAAATCCCCGGAGCAGAGAAAGATTTTATTCCCGAATGGCACACCAGAGTTCATCAGGTCTCGGAGAGACCTATCGAGCATCTCGAAAATATAGCGGTGTGCCATCGGGGCCTCATCAAACACAATGAGCTGTGCAGCACGGATGAGCTCTGCTCGCTGGGATCCGTTAGTGATATTCCAGACGCCAGTGCCGTGGCCGAGATCGAGGGGGAGGCGGAACATGCTGTGAGCTGTAGAACCACCAGGCATGTTGGCGGCGGCAATGCCTGAGCTCGCCACTGCGAGGGCCACCTTCCGACAGCTTCGTACGAACGCTAGGATGACACGAATAAGAGCTGTTTTCCCATAGCCTCCGGGACCGTCCAGAAAAATTATTCTAGACGAACGAGGATCACCGGGGCTGAGAACTAAAGAGCGGATGTACTCGAAACAGCGCCGCTGGTCATACGAGAACTTCGGCTCCCACTCCTCCACAACAGCCCTTTGGTAATTCTCGCCGTAGTTAAGCAACTCTCTGCCTAACTCAGTCGTGCCATCCTGCACATCGGGAAGACCATGGTCGGTCAAACATGATCCTTGTCGACGAAGACTGCGGTCGATTTCAATGAGGGCAAGTTTGAAGGCCAGCTCAGGGTCTCTAGGATTCCGTTCCATGTGGTCTTCACAAAGCGAGGTCTTGAAAGCGTCCCACAAAACAGCTGCAGGTGCTCCCATGTTGCACAGGAGTACAAAAAAGGAACGGAGCCTAGGGCCGAGCATGAACTGAGCTGCCTCTCGCAGTGCCTGGTGGTACTCTTCTTCGTCTTCGACCAAGCCTAGCTTACGGGCGACATTATAAAAGGTGTGGCAATCTGGCCCACCGCGTGACAACAGATCAGCGTAACCCCGACAAGGGGTCGACATCAGAAGAAGTCGAAGGTAATACTGCTCGCCTCGGTTGGGCGAGACCCACAGCAGTCTGCATACCTTTTTTCCGCGCTGGCGAGGAGTAATGTAGTGCTGGCCATCCGGGTGCTCGTACAATGCCGCATTACGGGGACGACTTGAATGGACTATGAAATGCTCATAAAAATATTGGTATGTAATATCATCAAAAACTGCATCCTGAGGTCGGTTAAAATACAATAACAGTTTAGACGTTGCTCTGGTGGTTGCTTCTGATAATAAGTCACCTGGTCGGAAAAGTACGGCCTGCTTGCCTTCCAGATGTACTGGAAGACACTCCACGCTGGGCTCTGACTTGGATATAGGAAAATCTAAAAGGCGCCAGCATGCATCGCTAGCGCCCACCATTCTCTTCGTCACGTAATGTTCAACCTCATCCTCTTGATTTCTGAGAGGAGTAACGGTCACGTTTTGGAGTGAACCACCCTTCATTAAGTATTTAAAAAGGTATTTTATTACGCGACGAGTAGACGCAAGCTCCAAGTTTATGTGGGCCTCAAATTTTAAAAGTAATGCGGCATTGTAAGGTACTACCCATCCGTCATGAACCGGAATACTTTTATTTCTACATTCTATAACCCCTCTATTATTATAGTCTCGTCGGTACAGGACGAACCCCCTTTCGTCAACATGGGTAGTCTCGCAGGCAGACTTGGGGAAAAACTTTTTGCAAAAACCTTTATCAGCGTCCCAGCACAGGAAGTCGGTGCGGTGGTCAGTGCCACAGGGCCCGTGGATCATATGTTTTAGTACCAAATTCCTGAGTCTTCCATTGGCTTCTTCTTCCGAGGGGATATCTGCGCGAATGACGGAATCTATGTCGTTCGCCTGAACCGGACCGTCGCCGTCAATCTTGAAAACAATGTGGGCGTGAGGAAGGCCCCTCATTTGCATTTCAATTACATAAACGACATAGGTTGGACGGCCGAACATTGCTCCACTGCGCAGATCTCGGAGAAGTTCTTGAAGCTTGATCTGGAAGACTCTACAGGCTGTACTTGGGTCACTTCGACCTCCACCGTGGGGGCAAGCCCTCTTATTTTCCTCCCAAGAAGCACTGTATGTGAATGTTAAAAAAAACGTAGGTGAGCCCAGACGAGAAACAAGTCCCATTGCGTTCTCATAATGAACCTTCATATACCTTGGCCCGCCAGTAAATGTACTTGGGAGGTAAACTTTACCAGGTTGCACGCCACCTTCGCCCTGTACGGTTTCGTCCCGGATGATATCAGTCACAACCTGGCCGTCAGCCTGTCTGTCCTGTTGCACCCGAATAAATTCATCCATTGGCCCTATGCGTATGGCATTTTGGGCGGCAGAGTTACTCTGGGAAAATTTGATGAAACGAAGTCGCTCTTCTTCGTACCTCGCAAACATTTCAACCTGCCAAGCTTGTGACAGCCGGCCGAAATGAGCGAATCTAAGATCGGAAAGTAAGAGGCAGCGTGAATAATTATATTGCGAGAGTTTTGCCCTACGATTGTCTACCATGCCAATATGCCAGCCCAAATGTCCTTGTGGATAGAGGAGGGGGTATTGGAAAGGTTCCATCAAAGGACTGAAAAGATCGATGGAGGAAGGTCGATGAGAGCCCGTTTTCCAGATAGTCAGTTTTCTATTTTCAGTTGAACATTCCTCCGTGCTCAACACGGCGTGCACTTCAACGCCTGTTTGTCTATCACCAAGAGCAGGGCCGTGAGTAGATCTATTTGTGACCTCAAAATCCAAATGGGCGCTAATTGACGGCTCGTTACTTAATCTACGAAAGTCTGCAATAAAGGGATTGGTTTGTGTTAGGAATTCAGTAATGGCACCGATTATCCCAATGTCGAGAGATCTACCCGCGGCAATGTTCTTACGTTCCTCGCCGTCATCGATATAAAGGTGGCATCGGTTGACAAACTGGGCGATTCCTCCTCGAGTCGTGAACCTTTGACCGGGCGCGTCCAAGTTGTATACCTGGTGGTACATCCTGCCTTCAATCTTAAAGAAAGACAGGCCACTAGGATGGCGGTATCCACCAGACACTTCAAGTGCACAGAAGGCAAACAAATCGTTATATGCACGAGCACGTTGGAGGAAATGGCGGTTTGTATAAAAAGATGGCTCCAAAGGGGGTAATTTTAAAACATTGTAAGCGCCTTCTCCACAGCACCACTTTTTTCTATCCTTCTCTTCCTCAAAAAGCCGTGCTCCGCAGTAAGAACATTTAAAAATGTCTTCCACCCATAAACTTGTTTTCTTGAGATTATAAGCCACGATACTATCAAGTATTTCGCCACTCCAATATGCCATAGGGCCTTGACTCACAACCTTTCGAGCAATTGTAGCTGGCATATGCCTCATTTCGTTTAGCTTAGGATTTTTTAATCTAAATATATTTATTCTTTGAGAAGTGGCTTCAGGGTGCTGCTGGCTGTAACGCTGAACAGCTTCTCTGTTCACCTCAGGATGCTGCTGGGTGTAACGTTCAACAGCATCTCTGTTCACCTCAGGATGCTGCTGGGTGTAGCGCTGAACAGCATCTCTGTTCACCTCAGGATGCTGCTGGGTGTAGCGCTGAACAGCATCTCTGTTCACCTCAGGATGCTGCTGGGTGTAGCGCTGAACAGCATCTCTGTTCACCTCAGGATGCTGCTGGGTGTAGCGCTGAACAGCATCTCTGTTCACCTCAGGATGCTGCTGGGTGTAGCGCTGAACAGCATCTCTGTTCACCTCAGGATGCTGCTGGGTGTAGCGCTGAACAGCATCTCTGTTCACCTCAGGGTGGTTCAAGCTATATTTCTTTTTTGTTTGTCTTACTTGTTCCTCTCGAGTTGTTGATAGGACCTTTGGCCGTCCACGTTTCAATTTTTTGGGTCTTCCTGGACCTTTTTTTAGATTTGAGGAAAGAAACTCGGTATTTGTTTGCAGAGGTAATTTTGCATCTGGATTAAGTTGTGAGTCTCGGTTAGGTGGAGAAGCAATTAACGAGAGCACTTCATTTTGAACGGGGTGGGCTTGTTCGGCAACTTGACAAAAAACTAGTTTTGTTATCGTAAACTGTCTTACGACTCCATCCAAAGCCGCGTTTGACAATAACAGTCTGGCCAGTGATTGGTAACTCTCACAAAGAAAAAGACGGGCCAAGTTGTTGCAATCATTAATGAGGTCATAACGGCGATTCTCATTCACTGCATGGGAATCAAAAAGATAAAGCTGCCTTTGGCTGCCCCAAAAAGACACAGTTACTGTTTGGCCAGTAAACAGGAAGCCGACATCTACGCGGTTTTCTGCCAGGAGTGTTTCTAAGGTCACAGAAAGACAGCTAACACTTTGTTCAACATCACGTGGCGTCAAAGGATAGAGGGCATCGTGAACGTAATTAATGTCTAATATTTGGACGGGCGCTCCAATAATATCTACACCCCTAGGCAATTCATCCGGGAATAAGAATCGGTTTTCACCGGTGCAATCGTCATTTCGCAGAGTTTTATATAAACGGTCCCCACTCATGAGGATTTCGTCGATGGCAGCCGTAGTAAATTCCCTTTCAAGGCTCTTCCATGCAAGTGCACAAGCGGAATTGGCCACGCATTGTGCATTTCTACTCTTGGAAAAGAGTCGTTCGTCACCCTGGTGAAAAGAACCCCAGCCTACACACGAAAAATTCCTGGAAACTGAATTCATGACCAGTAAAAAATATTTCTTATAAAAGAAAGAGCGAGAAATACAAAAAAATCCAAGCAAATGAATGCAAAAAAAAAAAATATATATTATTAATAATTAATATAATAATATATAAATGAAAACAAATTCAAATATACAAAGAGCAGATCAAAAACCCGACAACGAAAAATGTAGAAATGTAGTGGAAAAGAAACAAAAATCACCTAAGAAATAAAAAAAAAAACACGTAGAAATAAAAAATAATTAAGAATACGAAAAAAACGAAAGATAAAAAACAATTGAAAAAAAAAACCCCACTTAAAAATAAAAATGAATTAAGAATACGAAAAAAACCTAAGATAAAAAACAATTGAAAAAAAACCTAAAAAACCTAATATGCAAAAGTAATAGAAATAAAAACCGAAGAAAAACATCACAAAAAAAAAAAAAACGAAAAAACCTAATATGCAAAAGTAATAGAAATAATAAACCGAAAAAAAACAACACCGAAAAAAAAAAAAAAAAAAATGAAAAAAGTACGTAAACGACGAAGAAAAATAAAGAGGAGTAAGGGTTTGGGAGATAGATGTGTTCGGGTCGAGATCTGAGAACAGAGTGAGCTCCGCTGGACAGTACCTCTAATGATATATGCATGTTATCTATTACCCTCCCACTCTACATCCGCCCCCACCCCCAACCTTCAATCAACCAACAAAATAGAAAAATTATAATAATAATAAATGGCTTATTTTGACTAAACGATAGGTCGTACCGGGCTGAAAATCATATGGTATTTAGTCCTTTGTAGTAGCAAAGTGTACATGACAGAAAATCCTTAAATCTAATACTATACCGGGTACATGAAGGGTACAAAGTTGCGAACCTCAGTTTAAGAAAAGGTACCAATTGTACCTAGCCGGTCGTGTTTAGTATCGTTAGAAAGCCCTTAAAACGTACTTTAAAATGGTACAAACGTTTATCTAAAAAAAGTCACGTTTCAGACCCTTTTGAACGATAAATAGTTTTTTGTTGACGATTAGTCGTATCAAAAAACGAATTGCTTTACTCTGAACTGAATTCGAGAGATATAAGGTGTGAGGTGTGGGGTGGGGGCGCAACTTGATTGTCCGTCGAATGGGGGAGGGGGGGTAAAAATGTACCGTATTTTAAGGCGCCACGGCAAAAAACCAAAAAGTAGTCACACCCCGCCTCTTGATTTTCGGAAAAATTTCGAGTTGGTAATGTCAAAATCGGTTAGGAACGTTAAAAATAGCTTGACCAAACATTGGGTAAGGGCAGTTTTAAACCACTCCTTAAGGGTGAAAATCGACCCTAAAGGGCGAAATAGAGTGTTTTTTGGATTTTAGTACTGATGGGTGTGTATGTCGTAGAGACATGCAGTTTTCTGGAAATTGTTAAGGCTATAGTGTATTTTTAGGGAAAAATACTATATGCCGGGAAATTTCCCGGGACACTCATTTATTTTCAACGGGAAATCGTCTACGGTTAAAAAGGGTGTATTTTCAACACGCTTTTACGTGTAACTTTTGAAATAATTGAAAATTGAAATTTCTTTTTCACGGCTTTTGTAGATCCCGCAGAGGTCCATAGCCGGTAACGAGAACTTTTTTTTTGTGTGCACCACCGCTTAGGGGCGACATCGGGAAGTTTTTTTTTCGCCGATCAGAAAACGTAAGGTAGTTGGTACGGAGTGTCGTATATCGTTGGAAAGCCCTTGAGAAGAGTACAAAAGTGATGCAAAAACATTTTGAAAATTTTCACGTTTCAGGCCCTAAAAAGCGAAAAAACACTTTTTACCACTTTTTTCCAAACGTTTTTATGTATGGTTTACGTATCTCCTCCTAGGGCTTTTATACGACGCTATTGGGCTTTTGAGCCTTGAAAGCCAACGAATTACCGCTTCTGGCGTTATGCTTCTAAATTCGATGGTACTTTTAGTTTTTGAGATATGGTACTTTAAATTCCGAGGTACAAGTCGGTTCTTAGGAGGTACGTACGGAGGAAAAAAAAGTACCCCTCTACTCTGCTTCGTATGCTCAAAAAATGTTCTTTTCAAGGGGTAAGCGCAATCCCCTTTTTTTAGTACCTTCGAGGGGGGGAAGTCGAGTACCTCGGCGAAAAACACACGAAAATCGTCTTTTACCGAAATTTCGACTTTGACCTTCTGTACCGTTCGCAATTTTAATCGGACGGTGTTCAAAAGGGTACCCAACTTTAGGTCAAACTGTCCTCTTTAAGAATCCGGTTTGTTTTTACAATTCCTATTCCTACTTCGGGAGCTACGTCTATGTGAAGGACGTCCTCCTTGGGTTGCCGCAACCAGAAGGGAACGTTGTACCTATTTGACAGAGGTATCGTTGGAAAGGCCTTTTAAAATGTACCAAATGTGTGAAAAAATATTTTCAAAAAAAGTTACCTGGTGTGAACTTTAGTACCCTTTTGTATTTTAAAGTGCCAAAAACGGGGTAGATAACCCCACTGTGGGACCTACAGCGTCGAGGGATTTACCAGCTCGAAAATTTCCTTCACTCACAAGTTGCGCCAAATTACACTTAAACGCACTGTACCCTTTTGGTACCTGTACCTTCGCGGGTTCGGGTACAGAGGTACTTTTAGTACCGCGGTAGTTTTAGGGCGCACTGTAAAAATAATAAATAAAAAAATTGCAGCTGTTTACTTAAAAGTGTGTGGGTTTTATTGCCTTTGTACCCATTTTATTTAAATACATTTTTTATTTCTACTTATGTTTGTACTTATTGTACCGGTTTGGAAAAATCGGTCGAAAAACGCAACTTTTTAGTCTTCGCACTGTACAGTTTTCGCATTTCATAGGATCGGGCTGAAACTAATACGGCATTTAGTATTTTATAGAAGTAAACAGAAAGTGAAAGGAAAACATTAAATTTATTACTGTACCGGGTACACGAGGGGTTCAAAGTTGCGTACCTCTGTTTAAGAAAAGGTAAAAATAGTAGCTGGCCGGCCGTGTTTGGTATCGTTGGAAAGCCCTTAAAACGTACTTTATAATGGTACAAATGATTATCTGAAAAAGTCGCGTTTCAGACCCTTTTGAACGATAAATAGTTTTTCGTAACGATAAATCGTATCAAGAAACGAATTGTGCTGCTCTGAACTGAATTTGAGAGATCTATGGTGTAGGGCGGGGGCGCAACTTGATTGTCCGTCGAATGGGGGAGGGGGGGTAAAAATGTACCGTATTTTAAGGCGCCACGGCAAAAAACCAAAAAGTAGTCATACCCCGCCTCTTGATTTTCGGAAAAATTTCGAGTTGGTAATGTCAAAATCGGTTAGGAACGTTAAAAATAGCTTGACCAAACATGGGGTAAGGGCAGTTTTAAACCACTCCTTAAGGGTGAAAATCGACCCTAAAGGGCGAAATAGAGTGTTTTTTGGATTTTAGTACTGATGGGTGTGTACGTCGTAGAGACATGCAGTTTTCTGGAAATTGTTAAGGCTATAGTGTATTTTTAGGGAAAAATACTATATGCCGGGAAATTTCCCGGGACACTCATTTATTTTCAACGGGAAATCGTCTACGGTTAAAAAGGGTGTATTTTCAACACGCTTTTACGTGTAACTTTTGAAATAATTGAAAATTGAAATTTCTTTTTCACGGCTTTTGTAGATCCCGCAGAGGTCCATAGCCGGTAACGAGAACTTTTTTTTTGTGTGCACCACCGCTTAGGGGCGACATCGGGAAGTTTTTTTTTCGCCGATCAGAAAACGTAAGGTAGTTGGTACGGAGTGTCGTATATCGTTGGAAAGCCCTTGAGAAGAGTACAAAAGTGATGCAAAAACATTTTGAAAATTTTCACGTTTCAGGCCCTAAAAAGCGAAAAAACACTTTTTACCACTTTTTTCCAAACGTTTTTATGTATGGTTTACGTATCTCCTCCTAGGGCTTTTATACGACGCTATTGGGCTTTTGAGCCTTGAAAGCCAACGAATTACCGCTTCTGGCGTTATGCTTCTAAATTCGATGGTACTTTTAGTTTTTGAGATATGGTACTTTAAATTCCGAGGTACAAGTCGGTTCTTAGGAGGTACGTACGGAGGAAAAAAAAGTACCCCTCTACTCTGCTTCGTATGCTCTAAAAATGTTCTTTTCAAGGGGTAAGCGCAATCCCCTTTTTTTAGTACCTTCGAGGGGGGGAAGTCGAGTACCTCGGCGAAAAACACACGAAAATCGTCTTTTACCGAAATTTCGACTTTGACCTTCTGTACCGTTCGCAATTTTAATCGGACGGGGTTCAAAAGGGTACCCAACTTTAGGTCAAACTGTCCTCTTTAAGAATCCGGTTTGTTTTTACAATTCCTATTCCTACTTCGGGAGCTACGTCTATGTGAAGGACGTCCTCCTTGGGTTGCCGCAACCAGAAGGGAACGTTGTACCTATTTGACAGAGGTATCGTTGGAAAGGCCTTTTAAAATGTACCAAATGTGTGAAAAAATATTTTCAAAAAAAGTTACCTGGTGTGAACTTTAGTACCCTTTTGTATTTTAAAGTGCCAAAAACGGGGTAGATAACCCCACTGTGGGACCTACAGCGTCGAGGGATTTACCAGCTCGAAAATTTCCTTCACTCACAAGTTGCGCCAAATTACACTTAAACGCACTGTACCCTTTTGGTACCTGTACCTTCGCGGGTTCGGGTACAGAGGTACTTTTAGTACCGCGGTAGTTTTAGGGCGCACTGTAAAAATAATAAATAAAAAAATTGCAGCTGTTTACTTAAAAGTGTGTGGGTTTTATTGCCTTTGTACCCATTTTATTTAAATACATTTTTTATTTCTACTTATGTTTGTACTTATTGTACCGGTTTGGAAAAATCGGTCGAAAAACGCAACTTTTTAGTCTTCGCACTGTACAGTTTTCGCATTTCATAGGATCGGGCTGAAACTAATACGGCATTTAGTATTTTATAGAAGTAAACAGAAAGTGAAAGGAAAACATTAAATTTATTACTGTACCGGGTACACGAGGGGTTCAAAGTTGCGTACCTCTGTTTAAGAAAAGGTAAAAATAGTAGCTGGCCGGCCGTGTTTGGTATCGTTGGAAAGCCCTTAAAACGTACTTTATAATGGTACAAATGATTATCTGAAAAAGTCGCGTTTCAGACCCTTTTGAACGATAAATAGTTTTTCGTAACGATAAATCGTATCAAGAAACGAATTGTGCTGCTCTGAACTGAATTTGAGAGATCTATGGTGTAGGGCGGGGGCGCAACTTGATTGTCCGTCGAATGGGGGAGGGGGGGTAAAAATGTACCGTATTTTAAGGCGCCACGGCAAAAAACCAAAAAGTAGTCATACCCCGCCTCTTGATTTTCGGAAAAATTTCGAGTTGGTAATGTCAAAATCGGTTAGGAACGTTAAAAATAGCTTGACCAAACATGGGGTAAGGGCAGTTTTAAACCACTCCTTAAGGGTGAAAATCGACCCTAAAGGGCGAAATAGAGTGTTTTTTGGATTTTAGTACTGATGGGTGTGTACGTCGTAGAGACATGCAGTTTTCTGGAAATTGTTAAGGCTATAGTGTATTTTTAGGGAAAAATACTATATGCCGGGAAATTTCCCGGGACACTCATTTATTTTCAACGGGAAATCGTCTACGGTTAAAAAGGGTGTATTTTCAACACGCTTTTACGTGTAACTTTTGAAATAATTGAAAATTGAAATTTCTTTTTCACGGCTTTTGTAGATCCCGCAGAGGTCCATAGCCGGTAACGAGAACTTTTTTTTTGTGTGCACCACCGCTTAGGGGCGACATCGGGAAGTTTTTTTTTCGCCGATCAGAAAACGTAAGGTAGTTGGTACGGAGTGTCGTATATCGTTGGAAAGCCCTTGAGAAGAGTACAAAAGTGATGCAAAAACATTTTGAAAATTTTCACGTTTCAGGCCCTAAAAAGCGAAAAAACACTTTTTACCACTTTTTTCCAAACGTTTTTATGTATGGTTTACGTATCTCCTCCTAGGGCTTTTATACGACGCTATTGGGCTTTTGAGCCTTGAAAGCCAACGAATTACCGCTTCTGGCGTTATGCTTCTAAATTCGATGGTACTTTTAGTTTTTGAGATATGGTACTTTAAATTCCGAGGTACAAGTCGGTTCTTAGGAGGTACGTACGGAGGAAAAAAAAGTACCCCTCTACTCTGCTTCGTATGCTCTAAAAATGTTCTTTTCAAGGGGTAAGCGCAATCCCCTTTTTTTAGTACCTTCGAGGGGGGGAAGTCGAGTACCTCGGCGAAAAACACACGAAAATCGTCTTTTACCGAAATTTCGACTTTGACCTTCTGTACCGTTCGCAATTTTAATCGGACGGGGTTCAAAAGGGTACCCAACTTTAGGTCAAACTGTCCTCTTTAAGAATCCGGTTTGTTTTTACAATTCCTATTCCTACTTCGGGAGCTACGTCTATGTGAAGGACGTCCTCCTTGGGTTGCCGCAACCAGAAGGGAACGTTGTACCTATTTGACAGAGGTATCGTTGGAAAGGCCTTTTAAAATGTACCAAATGTGTGAAAAAATATTTTCAAAAAAAGTTACCTGGTGTGAACTTTAGTACCCTTTTGTATTTTAAAGTGCCAAAAACGGGGTAGATAACCCCACTGTGGGACCTACAGCGTCGAGGGATTTACCAGCTCGAAAATTTCCTTCACTCACAAGTTGCGCCAAATTACACTTAAACGCACTGTACCCTTTTGGTACCTGTACCTTCGCGGGTTCGGGTACAGAGGTACTTTTAGTACCGCGGTAGTTTTAGGGCGCACTGTAAAAATAATAAATAAAAAAATTGCAGCTGTTTACTTAAAAGTGTGTGGGTTTTATTGCCTTTGTACCCATTTTATTTAAATACATTTTTTATTTCTACTTATGTTTGTACTTATTGTACCGGTTTGGAAAAATCGGTCGAAAAACGCAACTTTTTAGTCTTCGCACTGTACAGTTTTCGCATTTCATAGGATCGGGCTGAAACTAATACGGCATTTAGTATTTTATAGAAGTAAACAGAAAGTGAAAGGAAAACATTAAATTTATTACTGTACCGGGTACACGAGGGGTTCAAAGTTGCGTACCTCTGTTTAAGAAAAGGTAAAAATAGTAGCTGGCCGGCCGTGTTTGGTATCGTTGGAAAGCCCTTAAAACGTACTTTATAATGGTACAAATGATTATCTGAAAAAGTCGCGTTTCAGACCCTTTTGAACGATAAATAGTTTTTCGTAACGATAAATCGTATCAAGAAACGAATTGTGCTGCTCTGAACTGAATTTGAGAGATCTATGGTGTAGGGCGGGGGCGCAACTTGATTGTCCGTCGAATGGGGGAGGGGGGGTAAAAATGTACCGTATTTTAAGGCGCCACGGCAAAAAACCAAAAAGTAGTCATACCCCGCCTCTTGATTTTCGGAAAAATTTCGAGTTGGTAATGTCAAAATCGGTTAGGAACGTTAAAAATAGCTTGACCAAACATGGGGTAAGGGCAGTTTTAAACCACTCCTTAAGGGTGAAAATCGACCCTAAAGGGCGAAATAGAGTGTTTTTTGGATTTTAGTACTGATGGGTGTGTACGTCGTAGAGACATGCAGTTTTCTGGAAATTGTTAAGGCTATAGTGTATTTTTAGGGAAAAATACTATATGCCGGGAAATTTCCCGGGACACTCATTTATTTTCAACGGGAAATCGTCTACGGTTAAAAAGGGTGTATTTTCAACACGCTTTTACGTGTAACTTTTGAAATAATTGAAAATTGAAATTTCTTTTTCACGGCTTTTGTAGATCCCGCAGAGGTCCATAGCCGGTAACGAGAACTTTTTTTTTGTGTGCACCACCGCTTAGGGGCGACATCGGGAAGTTTTTTTTTCGCCGATCAGAAAACGTAAGGTAGTTGGTACGGAGTGTCGTATATCGTTGGAAAGCCCTTGAGAAGAGTACAAAAGTGATGCAAAAACATTTTGAAAATTTTCACGTTTCAGGCCCTAAAAAGCGAAAAAACACTTTTTACCACTTTTTTCCAAACGTTTTTATGTATGGTTTACGTATCTCCTCCTAGGGCTTTTATACGACGCTATTGGGCTTTTGAGCCTTGAAAGCCAACGAATTACCGCTTCTGGCGTTATGCTTCTAAATTCGATGGTACTTTTAGTTTTTGAGATATGGTACTTTAAATTCCGAGGTACAAGTCGGTTCTTAGGAGGTACGTACGGAGGAAAAAAAAGTACCCCTCTACTCTGCTTCGTATGCTCTAAAAATGTTCTTTTCAAGGGGTAAGCGCAATCCCCTTTTTTTAGTACCTTCGAGGGGGGGAAGTCGAGTACCTCGGCGAAAAACACACGAAAATCGTCTTTTACCGAAATTTCGACTTTGACCTTCTGTACCGTTCGCAATTTTAATCGGACGGGGTTCAAAAGGGTACCCAACTTTAGGTCAAACTGTCCTCTTTAAGAATCCGGTTTGTTTTTACAATTCCTATTCCTACTTCGGGAGCTACGTCTATGTGAAGGACGTCCTCCTTGGGTTGCCGCAACCAGAAGGGAACGTTGTACCTATTTGACAGAGGTATCGTTGGAAAGGCCTTTTAAAATGTACCAAATGTGTGAAAAAATATTTTCAAAAAAAGTTACCTGGTGTGAACTTTAGTACCCTTTTGTATTTTAAAGTGCCAAAAACGGGGTAGATAACCCCACTGTGGGACCTACAGCGTCGAGGGATTTACCAGCTCGAAAATTTCCTTCACTCACAAGTTGCGCCAAATTACACTTAAACGCACTGTACCCTTTTGGTACCTGTACCTTCGCGGGTTCGGGTACAGAGGTACTTTTAGTACCGCGGTAGTTTTAGGGCGCACTGTAAAAATAATAAATAAAAAAATTGCAGCTGTTTACTTAAAAGTGTGTGGGTTTTATTGCCTTTGTACCCATTTTATTTAAATACATTTTTTATTTCTACTTATGTTTGTACTTATTGTACCGGTTTGGAAAAATCGGTCGAAAAACGCAACTTTTTAGTCTTCGCACTGTACAGTTTTCGCATTTCATAGGATCGGGCTGAAACTAATACGGCATTTAGTATTTTATAGAAGTAAACAGAAAGTGAAAGGAAAACATTAAATTTATTACTGTACCGGGTACACGAGGGGTTCAAAGTTGCGTACCTCTGTTTAAGAAAAGGTAAAAATAGTAGCTGGCCGGCCGTGTTTGGTATCGTTGGAAAGCCCTTAAAACGTACTTTATAATGGTACAAATGATTATCTGAAAAAGTCGCGTTTCAGACCCTTTTGAACGATAAATAGTTTTTCGTAACGATAAATCGTATCAAGAAACGAATTGTGCTGCTCTGAACTGAATTTGAGAGATCTATGGTGTAGGGCGGGGGCGCAACTTGATTGTCCGTCGAATGGGGGAGGGGGGGTAAAAATGTACCGTATTTTAAGGCGCCACGGCAAAAAACCAAAAAGTAGTCATACCCCGCCTCTTGATTTTCGGAAAAATTTCGAGTTGGTAATGTCAAAATCGGTTAGGAACGTTAAAAATAGCTTGACCAAACATGGGGTAAGGGCAGTTTTAAACCACTCCTTAAGGGTGAAAATCGACCCTAAAGGGCGAAATAGAGTGTTTTTTGGATTTTAGTACTGATGGGTGTGTACGTCGTAGAGACATGCAGTTTTCTGGAAATTGTTAAGGCTATAGTGTATTTTTAGGGAAAAATACTATATGCCGGGAAATTTCCCGGGACACTCATTTATTTTCAACGGGAAATCGTCTACGGTTAAAAAGGGTGTATTTTCAACACGCTTTTACGTGTAACTTTTGAAATAATTGAAAATTGAAATTTCTTTTTCACGGCTTTTGTAGATCCCGCAGAGGTCCATAGCCGGTAACGAGAACTTTTTTTTTGTGTGCACCACCGCTTAGGGGCGACATCGGGAAGTTTTTTTTTCGCCGATCAGAAAACGTAAGGTAGTTGGTACGGAGTGTCGTATATCGTTGGAAAGCCCTTGAGAAGAGTACAAAAGTGATGCAAAAACATTTTGAAAATTTTCACGTTTCAGGCCCTAAAAAGCGAAAAAACACTTTTTACCACTTTTTTCCAAACGTTTTTATGTATGGTTTACGTATCTCCTCCTAGGGCGTTTACACGACGCTATTGGGCTTTTGAAATCATGTCAGCCGATTTTAATTTTTTAAGGGGGGTAAAAATGAACAATTTCAATTTTTTATGATTTTTCCTTCAATTACACGACAAAAGCTAGAAGAATGCCAAATTTCAAATTTCTAGCTCATTCTTTGTAAAAACGGGGTTTTTTCGATTTTAGGGGGGCAAGGAGGGGGAAAAGTAAAGTTTTTACAATCTTTCCGGTTCACAATGCGGACATTGCGCGTCGAACGGTGAAAACCGCAAGTCTCTAGCTCGTACGGTTCGGCTCAAATTATTATTATCGATTACCGCACATGCGGCTTTATACAGTTATGATTTTTATCACCGTGTCTCCTGTGGCCGTATATCAAAATACTTGTATTTTAAAATAAACCTAACTTAAAGAGGTTTAGTGGGAGATTCGAGCCCCAAAATCTAAAGTGAAATCGGACGACAATCGTAGAAGCTACACCCACTCAAAGTCAAAAAAGCAAAAAAATAATAACACAAAAAATTCCAAAATTATCACCATCTGAGGTATAACCGTTAGAGATACGACAAAAAGTCATAGGACCAAAGTTGTAGATCTTTTAAAATCAGTTACCGGTGGCGGTATCCGCTTTTCGATACGACTTGGCGTTTAGCCGCAATCCGCCTCCGAAACCGCTTAAAAGTCGAGGCGGCCATTTTGAATTTTTAAGGGGGGTAAAAATGAACAATTTCAATTTTTTATGATTTTTCCTAATATCAAACGACAAAAGCTACCTGTAACCCGAATTTCAAGTTTCTAGCTCACCCGGAAGTGGGTAAACACGAGTATACGTGATTAAATAGGCGTCGAAGCCTCCGCGGGGCGTCAAAAACGGGTTTTTTCGATTTTAGGGGGGGAAGGAGGGGGAAAAGTGAAATTTCGGCAATTTTTCGGGTTCACAATGCGGACATTCCGCGTCGAACGGTGAAAACCGCAAGTCTCTAGCTCTACCGGAAGTGGGTAAACATTTGTATACGTGAGTGAGTGAGTGAGTGAGTGAGTGAGTGAGTTACACATGGGGTTGTATATAATATAGACTCGCCGGGTCGTCGTTCGGCCTACGGCCGAACTCCGCCCGACGAGTGGCCAGGTACTTGTATAGGTCTGGTACTTATAAGAGTTGGTACTTGTATAGGTCTGGTACTTATAAGAGATGGTACTTGTATAGGGTTTGGTTTTTGTATAGGAGCTGGTACAGTATAATATGATATGACATAATATAATAAGTGCACTCTTAAAAAGAACTTGAATAATTCATATTGATTAGAAAGGGGGGGGGGGGGGGGGTTACATAGCTTTACCTTCTAGAAATATGCTCTGAGGTGTGGTGTACGGGAAAGCTAAGAAGATCTAAGGCTGAGTAGGATTTAGAAATTAAAAATATGTATTAAATCTGTATTTTTGCTAGGGAGAAAATGAAATGATCTTAAGTGAAGGTTCTACGACATTCTAAGATGTTATAGATTGCTTTAAAAAAAAAGGATTTTTTTTTTTTTTTCGGATGGAGAAAGGCCAGGTTCGATTCCCCACCGAGGAGAAGTCAATTTTATGATATATTTTAATCAAATATTCAATAGTAATTAAATGTATCCACCAAAAGTAGTAAACGGTAAAACACTGGGCTTAGTAATTATGAAATTATGGAAATTTCAACAACGGAGTTCAATAGAAATAGAGAGTATAGATTGCTTTAAAAAAAAGGGGAAATATTTTTTTTTGCGGATGGAAAAAGACCGGGTTCAATTCCCCGCCGAGGAGAAGTCAATTTTATGATATATTTTAATCAAATAATCAATAGTAATTGAATGTATCCACCAAAAGTAGTAAATGGAAAACACTGGGGGGAGTAATTATGAAATTATGGAAATTTCAACAACGGAGATCAATAGAAATTGGGAGTACAAAGGGGTTACCTAGTGATGGTGTAATAAGAAATTATAGGAGAGGGGGGGGGGGGGGAATAGAGCTAACAATATGTTACTATTTATAATTAAGAAATTGGGAGTACAAAGGGGTTACCTAGTGATGGTGTAATAAGAAATTATAGGAGAGGGGGGGGGGGGGGATAGAGCTAACAATATGTTACTTTTTATAAGTAAGAAATAGGGAGTACAAAGGGGTTTCCTAGTGATGGTGTAATAAGAAATTATAGGAGAGGGGGGGGGGGGATAGAGCTAACAATATGTTACTACTTATATGTAAGAAATAGGGAGTACAAAGGGGTTTCCTAGTGATGTAATAAGAAATTATAGGAGGGGGGGGGAATAGAGCTAACAATATGTTACTACTTATAAATAAGAAATAGGGAGTACAATGGGGTTCCTAGTGATGGTGTAATAAGAAATTATAGGAGAGGGGGAGGGGGGATATGGCTAACAATATGTTACAATTTATAAGTAAGAAATAGGGAGTACAAAGGGGTTTCCTAGTGATGGTGTAATAAGAAATTATAGGAGTGGGGGGGGGGGGGGGGAATAGAGCTAACAATATGTTACTACTTATATGTAAGAAATAGGGAGTACAAAGGGGTTTCCTAGTGATGGTGTAATAAGAAATTATAGGAGAGGGGGGGGGGAATATAGCTAACAATATGTTACTATTTATAAGTAAGAAATAGGAAGTACAAAAGGGTTTCCTAGTGATGGTGTAATAAGAAATGATAGAAGAGGGGGGGGGGGGGAATAGAGCTAACAATATGTCACTACTTATAAGTAAGAAATAGGGAGTACAAAGGGGTTCCTAGTGATGGTGTAATAAGAAATTATATGAGAGGGGGGGAGGGGAATAGAGCTAACAATATGTTACTTCTTATAAGTAAGAAATAGGGAGTACAAAGGGGTTTCCTAGTGATGGTGTAATAAGAAATTATAGGAGAGGGGGGGGATAGAGCTAATATGTTACTACTTATATGTAAGAAATAGGGAGTACAAAGGGGTTTCCTAGTGATGCTGTAATAAGAAATGATAGAAGAGGGGGGGGGGGGATAGAGCTAACAATATGTTACTACTTAGATGTAAGAAATAAGGAGTACAAAGGGGTTTCTTAGTGATGGTGCAATTAGAAATTATATGAGAGGGGGGGAGGGGAATAGAGCTAACAATATGTTACTACTTATATGTAAGAAATAAGGAGTACAAAGGGGTTTCACAAACAACGAAGTTCAATAGAAATAGAGAGTATAGATTGCTTTAAAAAAAAGGAAAATATTTTTTATTGCGGATGGAGAAAGGCCGGGTTCGATTCTCCGCCGAGGAGAAGTCAATTTTATGATATATTTTAATCAAATAATCAATAGTAATTGAATGTATCCACCAAAAGTAGTAAATGGAAAACACTAGGCTTAGTAATAATGAAATTATGGAAATTTCAACAACGGAGTTCAATAGAAATAAGGAGTACAAAGGGGTTTCCTAGTGATGGTGTAATAAGAAATTATAGGAGAGGGGGGGGGGATAGAGCTAACAATATGTTACAACTTATATGTAAGAAATAGGGAGTACAAAGGGGTTTCCTAGTGATGGTGTAATAAGAAATAATAGAAGAGGGGGGGGGGGAGGATTGAGCTAACAATATCCTACTACTTATAATTGTTGGTAGAGGGTTAAAGAAAATCATAAAAGATATGGGAGTTTACTAATTCCAATGAAGCGGGGGGGGGGGGGGGGAGTGTGTCTAGGAATATGAGCAGAATTGCTAGAAAGGGGGTGTTCAGAGGGGGGGGGGGGGGGGGGTGTTCATCTATTTAAACCATAACCTAATCAAAGAAATCCGAAAAAACACTAAAGAAAACAGTTTTTTCAATTTATCTCAAGAGTTTTCTCACTTTTCAAGAGCTTTTCTACGATATACATCATTATTTAAAATATTAATTTTGGCATTTGTACCATTGTACCATAATTTGGCATTTGTACCATAATTTTGGTACCCGGGGGTACCAAAATTATATTTCAATAAACAAACAATTCAAAAAGGCTTTAAATAACCAAATTAAGAATATTAAACCACTTTTAAAATTTAAAAAATATTATATAACAACAAACATACAAAGCGGTACAAAAGTACGTGTACCAATTTTTTTAAAAATAAATAAATATTATAGTTTAAATGTACAAATCAAGGGCTTTCAAATTATATACGAACCAATATTTAAATCGGATAAAAGTGGTAACTTGGTATAGGGTTTAAGAAAATTATAAATGATATGTGAGTTCACGATTCTAATGAAGGGGGGGAGAGCATCTAAGTATATGAGCAGGATTGCTAGAGAGGGGTTGTGCAGGGGGGGGGGGGGTCATTCATTTGAAACCATAAACTAACAGAAAGAAAACCATAAACCCTAAAGAAAACAGTTTTTTCAATTTATTTCAAGAAAAAATATTAATAAAACAATTGAGTACACACCAAGATGTTCAGGGGGGGGGGGGGAGGGTTGTTAATCCATTTTAACCATAAACTAATCTAGCAAATCCAATAAATAACTAAAAAATAATTATTTTCAATTTATCTCGATAAAAAATAAAAATCACAGGGAAGTACTTGCGTCCAAGTACTTTTTAGGGTTTTGTAGAAGATTAAGCATGCCCGTTATGTAATTATGATTTTATTCTTCGATCTCAAGGGTCCGGGTTCGATCCCCCGGGGGGTCACAATGTTTTTCATCGGTAATAACGACTAGAAAAATTCATTTTTTCAGACCATTTCCATCGCTTCACCATAAGGTATAACCATGAATTATTTCGAAATTTTAGGACCAACCGTTATATAGTGGTTGGGGAGGGGGGAAATTTTTGGGGTATATTTTGACTTATAAAATTAATAAAGAATGAAAAATTTAAAAAAGCAAATATATATTTGAATCCTACTCTCCACCTGCTTTCATATGATACCCAACTCAAAATTTTAAAAAAATAAAATTTTTGGCACACTTCAAATTTTCGCGCCCAAAATTGGCAATTTTTTAAAATTTGGGATGAACTCCCGGAATTTTCATCGCCCCACAATAAGGCATTAGCATGAATTATTTCGAAATTTTAGGACCAGCCGAAGTATAGTGGTTGGGGAGGGAAAAATTTTTTTGGGTATATTTTGATTTTTTTACCCAATAAGGGATGCAAAATTTAAAAATGTATATATATCTTTGCGTCCTACTTTTCAGCAGCTTTCATTTGATACCCAACTCAAAATTTTAAAAAAATAAAATTTTTGGCGCACTTCAAATTTTCGCGCCAAAAATTAGCAATTTTTTAAAATTTGTGATGAACTCCCGGAATTTTCATCGCCCCACAATAAGGCATAAGCATGAATTATTTCAAAATTTTAGGACCAGCCGAAGTATAGTGGTTGGGGGGGGGGAAATTTTTTTTGGGTATATTTTGATTTTTTTACCCAATAAGGAATGCAAAATTTACAAAAGCATATATATATTTGCGTCCTACTCTTCAGCAGCTTTCATTTGATACCCCACTCGAAAATTAAAAAAAATATAAATTTTTGAGTTTACAACATTTTTGCTAATTGCGCATGCGCACATTTAATTTTGAACTTCTGTATATTTTTCCTGTGGTTGGGTCAAAAAGTTACACCAGTATTTCAAATTTCAGCTCTATAGCTTAAACGGTTCGGGCCCTATGAACCAAAGAGCGACGGACAGACGGACACATCACCCTCGGCATAAGGGTTTTGAGAAGAATCTACAAAACCCTAAAAATGACACAATTGACAATTATACAAATCAGTACAAAAGTACATGTACCATTTTTTTAAAAAAATAAACAAATGAAAGAACTTCAATGTACAAGTCAAGAGCTTTTAAATGATATGCGAACGAATATTTAAATCGAAAAAAAGTTGTCTCGTGACGTCACGTAACCACGGCAAGGTCGGGAAAAAGTTTACTCTCAATTTCTCAGCAAATAGGACGAATTATAAACATATCAAGGTCTTGTTTTAAAGGGCATAAGTGTGAGATTTGAACCTAAAAATCAGAATTTAAATCGGTCAATTATTACCAAAGATATGAGCGTTCAAAGACAAAAATGGAAAATTAAAAAACCAAAATAGCCCCATTTAGACTACAAACAATAAAGGTACGACAAAATGACTTATGAACAAAATTGTAGATCTTGCAAAATTAGTACATGTTTGTTAAATCAGTTTTTCGCTACAATTAACCGTTAATTTTTCAAAAATTCCAACACAGCTACGACGGTTTTTCTCATCTTAGGGGGGGAAGGAGGGGGAAAAGTAAACTTTTGGCAATTTTTCGGGTTCACAAAGCGGACATTGCGCATCGAATGGCGAAAACCCCAACTCTCTAGCTATAGCGGAAGTGGGTAAACATTTGTATACATGAGTAAGTCAGTCAGTGAGTGAGTGAGTTTCACATGGGGTTGTATATATGATAGAATAGGGAGTGGGAATTCTAAAATCGTTTTTTCTTGATAAATACTCATTTTTCTCAGAAAAGAAAAAAGAATCACATGGAAAATAAATTGTCGTTTCAAAGGGCATTAGAGCGGGGTTCAAATGCCTCAATCCGGAATTAAATCGGTAAGCAATTGCTCACGCCACGAGGGTTCAAAGTACAAATTTCGACGAAAAATATCAAAATCGCTCGATTTAAGGCAGAACCGTTGGTCGTACGAGAAAAAGTCAAAGGACCAAAGTTGTAGATCTTGTAAAATGAGGGACAGTTGGAGCTATTTGTTTTTCGATTCGACTTACCGTTTAGCCGCAATACGCCTTCAAACCGCTTAAAAGTCAAGTCAGCCGATTTTAATTTTTTAAGGGGGGTAAAAATGAAAAATTTCAACTTTTTATAATTTTCCCTTTAATTACACGACAAAAGCTAGAAGAATGCCAAATTTCCAATTTCTAGCTCATTCTTTGTAAAAACGGGGTTTTTTCGATTTTAGGGGGGCAAGGAGGGGGAAAAGTAAAGTTTTGACAATTTTTCCGGTTCACAATGCGGACATTGCGCGTCGAACGGCGAAAACTGCAAGTCTCTAGCTCGTACGGTTCGGCTCAAATTATTATTATCGATTACCGCACATGCGGCTTTATACAGTTATGATTTTTATCACCGTGTCTCCTGTGGCCGTATATCAAAATACTTGTATTTTAAAATAAACCTAACTTAAAGAGCTTTAGTGGGAGATTCGCGCCCCAAAATCTAAAGTGAAATCGGACGACAATCGTAGAAGCTACACCCACTCAAAGTCAAAAAAGCAAAAAAATAATAACACAAAAAATTCCAAAATTATCACCATCTGACGTATAACCGTTAGAGATACGACAAAAAGTCATAGGACCAAAGTTGTAGATCTTTTAAAATCAGTTACCGGTGGCGGTATCCGCTTTTCGATACGACTTGGCGTTTAGCCGCAATCCGCCTCCGAAACCGCTTAAAAGTCGAGGCGGCCATTTTGAATTTTTTAAGGGGGGTAAAAATGAAATATGTCGACTTTTAATCATTTTCCCTTGTATCACACGACAAAAGCTAGCGACTACCCGAATTTCAAGTTTCTAGCTCACCCGGAAGTGGGTAAACACGAGTATACGTGATTAAATAGGCATCGATGCCTCCGCGGGGCGTCAAAAACGGGTTTTTTCGATTTTAGGGGGGGAAGGAGGGGGAAAAGTGAAATTTTGACAATTTTTCGGGTTCACAATGCGGACATTCCGCGTCGAACGGTGAAAACCGCAAGTCTCTAGCTCTACCGGAAGTGGGTAAACATTTGTATACGTGAGTGAGTGAGTGAGTCAGTGAGTGAGTCAGTTACACATGGGGTTGTATATAATATAGACTCGCCGGGTCGTCGTTCGGCCTACGGCCGAACTCTGCCCGACGAGTGGCCAGGTACTTGTATGGGACCTGGTACTTATATAGGTCTGGTACTTGTATAAGAGCTGGTACAAAATTTAGGTAAATAACAGGGGGGGGGGGGAATATGAGCAGGAAAAAAACGGGAGTCTAGGAATATGAGCAGGATTGCTAGAGAAGGGGGTGTTCAGGAAACCTAAGATTGGGTTACCAAAAGATTAGTAAGATTGAGCTATTTTGTTTCCAAAATTTCATCAAGCAAAACCCCTATGAATTATTTGATAAAATAAATTTTATAAAAAAAATTATTGTTGAGCCGACACAGACTTTGTTTAAAGGCAGGTCCCCTAACGTGCTGGCCGTAGACCACCAACCAAAAAATACAATAAAAAAGTATTTTAAAGCCGACAGAGACTTTGTTTAAAGGCAGGTCCCCTAACGTGCTGCCCATAGACCACCGACCAAAAACAACAATAAAAAAAAGATTGTAGAACCGACAGGGACTTTGTTTAAAGGCAGGTCCCCTAACGTGCTGCCCGTAGACCACCGACGAAAAAATACAATAAAAAACTTTTGTAGAGCCTATAGGAACTTTGTTTAAAGGCAGGTCCCATAACGTGCTGCCCGTAGACCACCACCAAAAAATACAATAAAAAAAATATTGTAGGACCGACAGGGACTTTGTTTAAAGGCAGGTCCCCTAACGTGCTCCCCGTAGACCACCGACCAAAAAATACAATAAAAAAAAGATTGTAGAACCGACAGGGACTTTGTTTAAAGGCAGGTCCCCTAACGTGCTGCCCGTAGACCACCGACGAAAAAATACAATAAAAAAAAAGATTGTAGAACCGACAGGGACTTTGTTTAAAGGCAGGTCCCCTAACGTACTGCCCGTAGACCACCAACCAAAAAATGCAATAAAAAAAAGATTGTACAAATGAAAGGGACTTTGTTTAAAGGCAGGTCCACTAACGTGCTGCCCGTAGACCACCGACCAAAAAATACAATGAACCGACAGGGACTTTGTTTAAAGGCAGATCCCCTAACGTTCTACCCGTAGACCACCGACCAAAAAATACAATAAAAAAATTATTGTAGAACCGAAAGGGACTTTGTTTAAAGGCAGATCCCCTAACGTTCTACCCGTAGACCACCGACCAAAAAATACAATAAAAAAATTATTGTAGAACCGAAAGGGACTTTGTTTATAGGTAGGTCCCCTAACGTGCTGCCCGCAGACCACCGACCAAAAAATACAAACAAAAAAAATTATTGTAGAACCGACAGGGACTTTGTTTAAAGGCAGGTCCCTTATCGTGCTGCCCGTAGACCACCGACCAAAAAATACAATAAAAAAATTATTGTAGAACCGACAGGGACTTTGTTTAAAGGCAGGTCCCCTAACGTACTGCCCGTAGACCACCAACCAAAAAATACAATAAAAAAAAGATTGTAGAACCGACAGGGACTTTGTTTAAAGGCAGGTCCCCTCACGTGCTGCCCATAGACCACCGACGAAAAAATTATTAAACAACGGACACAGACATTGTTTAAAGCCAGGTCCCCTAACGTGCTGCTCGTAGACCAACGACCAAAAAATACAATAAAAAAATTATTGTAGAACCGACAGGGACTTTGATTAAAGGCAGGTCCCCTAACGTGCTGCCCGTAGACCACCACCAAAAAATACAATAAAAAAAATATTGTAGAACCGACAGGGACTTTGTTTAAAGGCAGGTCCCTTATCGTGCTGCCCGTAGACCACCTACCAAAAAATACAATAAAAAAATTATTGTAGAACCGACAGGGACTTTGTTTAAAGGCAGGTCCCCTAACGTACTGCCCGTAGACCACCAACCAAAAAATACAATAAAAAAAAGATTGTAGAACCGAAAGGGACTTTGTTTAAAGGCAGGTCCCCTAACGTGCTGCCCGTAGACCACCGACACAAAAATACAAAAAAAAAATTATTGTAGAACCGAAAGGGACTTTGTTTAAAGGCAGATCCCCTAACGTGCTACCCGTAGACCACCGACCAAAAAATACAATAAAAAAATTATTGTAGAACCGAAAGGGACTTTGTTTATAGGTAGGTCCCCTAACGTGCTGCCCGCAGACCACCGACCAAAAAATACAAACAAAAAAATTATTGTAAAACCGACAGGGACTTTGTTTAAAGGCAGGTCCCTTATCGTGCTGCCCGTAGACCACCGACCAAAAAATACAATAAAAAAATTATTGTAGAACCGACAGGGACTTTGTTTAAAGGCAGGTCCCCTAACGTGCTGCCCGTAGACCACCGACCAAAAAATACAATAAAAAAATTATTGTTAAGCCGACAGGGACTTTGTTTAAAGGCAGGCCCCCTATCATGCTGCCCGTAGACCACCGACCAAAAAATACAATAAAAAAATTATTGTTGAGCCGACAGCGACTTTGTTTAAAGGCAGGCCCCCTAACGTGCTGCCCGTAGACCACTGACCAAAAAGTACAATAAAGAAATTATTGTAGAACCGACAGGGACTTTGTTTAAAGGCAGGTCCCCTAACGTGCTGCCCGTAGACCACTGACCAAAAAATACAATAAAAATATCATTGTAGAACCGAAAGGGACTTTGTTTAAAGGCAGGTCCCTTAACGTGCTGCCCGTAGACCACCGACCAAAAAATACAATAAAAAAATCATTGTAGAGCTGACAGGGACTTTGTTTAAAGGCAGGTCCCTTAACGTGCTGCCCGTAGACCACCGACCAAAGAATACAATAAAAAATATCATTGTAGAGCCGACAGGGACTTTGTTTAAAGGCATGTCCCCTAATGTGCTGCCCGTAGACCACCGACCAAAAAATACAATAAAAAAATTATTGTAGAACCGAAAGGGACTTAGTTTATAGGTAGATCCCCTAACGTGCTGCCCGCAGACCACCGACCAAAAAATACAAACAAAAAAATTATTGTAGAACCGATAGGGACTTTGTTTAAAGGCAGGTCCCTTATCGTGCTGCCCGTAGACCACCGACCAAAAAATACAATAAAAAAATTATTGTAGAACCGACAGGGACTTTGTTTAAAGGCAGGTCCCCTAACGTGCTGCCTGTAGACCACCGACCAAAAAAAACAATAAAAATATTATTGTTGAGCCGACAGCGACTTTGTTTAAAGGCAGGCCCCCTAACGTGCTGCCCGTAGATCACCGACCAAAAAGTACAATAAAGAAATTATTGTAGAACCGACAGGGACTTTGTTTAAAGGCAGGTCCCCTAACGTGCTGCCCGTAAACCATCAGTTAAATAATTCAATAAAGAAATTATTGTAGAGCCAACAGGGATTTTGTTTAAAGGCATGTCCCCTAACGTGCTGCCCGTAAACCACCTACACAAAAATACAATTAAAATATCATTGAAGAACCGACAGGGACTTTTTTTGAAGGCAGGTCCCCTAACGTGCTGCCCGTAGACCACAGACCAAAAATTACAAACAAAAAAATTATTGTAGAACCCACAGGGACTTTGCTTAAAGGCAGGTCCCCTAACGTGCTGCCCGTAGACCACCGACCGAAAATATAATAAAAAAATTATAGTAGAACCGACAGGGACTTTGTTTAAAGGCAGGTCCCCTAACGTGCTGCCCGTTGACCACCGACCAAAAAATACAATAAAAAAATTTTTGTTGAGCCGACAGCGACTTTGTTTAAAGGCAGGCCCCCTATCATGCTGCCTGAGAAGACCGTAAAATACATTAAAAAAATCATTGTAGAGCCGACAGGGACTTTGTTTAAAGGCAGGTCCCCTAACGTGCTGCCTGTAGACCACCGACCAAAAAATTTAAACAAAAAAATTATTCTAGAACCGACAGAGACTTTGTTTAAAGGCAGGTCCCCTAACGTGCTGCCCGTAGACCACCGACCAAAAAAATCAATAAAAAAATCATTATAGAGCTGACAGGGACTTTGTTTAAAGGCAGGTCCCCTAACGTGCTGCCCGTAGACCACCAACCAAAAAATACAAACAAAAAAATTATTGTAGAACCAACAGGGACCATGTTTAAAGGCAGGTCCCCTAACGTGCTGCCCGTAGACCACTGACCAAAAAATACAATAAAAAAATCATTGTAGAGCTGAAAGGGACTTTGTTTAAAGGCAGGTCCCCTAACGTGCTGCCCGTAGACCACCGACCAAAAAATACAATAAAAAATTATTGTTGAGCCGACAGGGACTTTGTTTAAAGGCAGGTCCCTTAACGTGCTGCCCGTAGACCACCGACCAAAAAATACAATAAAAAAATCATTGTAGAGCTGACAGGGACTTTGTTTAAAGGCAGGTCCCCTAAAGTGCTGCCCGTAGACCACCGACCAAAAAATACAATAAAAAATTATTGTTGAGCCGACAGGGACTTTGTTGAAAGGCAGGCCCCCTATCATGCTGCCTGAGAAGAGCGTAAAATACAATAAAAAATTATTGTAGAGCCGACAGGGACTTTGTTTAAAGGGAGGTCCCCTAACGTGCTGCCCGTAGACCACCGACCAAAAAATATAATAAAGAAATTATTGATCAGCCGACAGAGACTTTGTTTAAAGGCAGGTCCCCTAACATGCTGCCCATAGACCACCGACACAAAAATACAATAAAAAAAATCATTGTAGAGCCGAAAGAGACTTTGTTTAAAGGCAGGTCCCCTAACGTGCTGCCCGTAGACCACCGACCAAAAAATACAATAAAAAATTATTGTTGAGCCGACAGGGACTTTGTTTAAAGGCAGGTCCCCTAACATGCTGCCCATAGACCACCGACACAAAAATACAATAAAAAAAATCATTGTAGAGCCGAAAGAGACTTTGTTTAAAGGCAGGTCCCCTAACGTGCTGCCCGTAGACCACCGAGCAAAAAATACAAACAACAAAATTATTGTAGAACCGACAGGGACTTTGTTTAAAGGCAGGTCCCCTATCGTGCTGCCCGTAGACCACCGACCAAAAAATACAATACAAAAATTATTGTAGAACCGACAGGGACTTTGTTTAAAGGCAGGTCCCCTTACGTGCTGCCCGTAGACCACCGACCAAAAAATACAATAAAAAAATTATTGTTGAGCCGACAGGGACTTTGTTTAAAGGAAGGTCCCCTAACGTGCTGCCCGTAGACCACCGACAAAAAAATACAATAAAATAATCATTGTAGAACTGACAGGGACTTTGTTTAAAGGCAGGTCCCCTAACGTGCTGCCCGTAGACCAACGACCAAAAAATACAATAAAATAATCATTGTAGAACTGACAGGGACTTTGTTTAAAGGCAGGTCCCCTAACGTGCTGCCCGTAGACCACCGACAAACAAATACAATAAAATAATCATTGTAGAACTGACAGGGACTTTGTTTAAAGGCAGGTCCCCTAACGTGCTGCCCGTAGACCGCCGACCAAAAAGTACAATAATATAAGTATTGTAGAGCCGACAGGAACTTTGTTTAAAGGCAGGTCGCCTAACATGCTGCCCATAGACCACCGACACAAAAATACAATAAATAAATCATTGTAGAGCCGACAGGGACTTTGTTTAAAGGCAGGTCCCCTAACGTGCTGCCCTTAGACCACCGACCAAAATATACAATACAAAAATTATTGTAGAACCGACAGGGACTTTGTTTAAAGGCAGGTCCCCTATCGTGCTGCCCGTAGACCACCGACAAAAAAATACAATAAAAAAATTATTGTAGAACCGACAGGGACTTTGTTTAAAGGCAGGTCCCCTAACGGGCTGCCCGTAGACCACCGACCAAAAAATACAATAAAAAAATTATTGTTGAGCCGACAGGGACTTTGTTTAAAGGCAGGCCCCCAATCATGCTGCCTGAGAAGACCGTAAAATACAATCAAAAATTATTGTAGAGCCGACAGGGACTTTGTTTAAATCAGGTCCCCAAACGTGCTGCCCGTAGACCACCGACCAAAGAATACAATAAAAAAATTATTGTTGAGCCGACAGGGACATTTTTTAAAGGAAGGTCCCCTAACGTGCTGCCCGTAGACCACCGACCAAAAAGTACAATAAAATAATCATTGTAGAACTGACAGGGACATTGTTTAAAGGCAGGTCCCCTAACGTGCTGCCCGTAGACCACCGACCAAAAAATACAATAAAAAAATCATTGTAAAACTGACAGGGACTTTGTTTAAAGGCAGGTCCCCTAACGTGCTGCCCGTAGACCACCGACCAAAAAATACAATAAAAAAATTATTGTTGAGCCGACAGGGACTTTGTTTAAAGGCAGGCCCCCAATCATGCTGCCTGAGAAGACCGTAAAATACAATCAAAAATTATTGTAGAGCCGACAGGGACTTTGTTTAAAGGCAGGTCCCCAAACGTGCTGCCCGTAGACCACCGACCAAAAAATACAATAAAAAAATTATTGTTGAGCCGACAGGGACTTTTTTTAAAGGAAGGTCCCCTAACGTGCTGCCCGTAGACCACCGACCAAAAAATACAATAAAAAAATTATTGTAGAGCCGACAGGGACTTTGTTTAAAGGCAGGTCCCCTAACGTGCTGCCCGTAGACCACCGACCAAAAAGTACAATAAAATAATCATTGTAAAACTGACAGGGACTTTGTTTAAAGGCAGGTCCCCTAACGTGCTGCCCGTAGACCACCGACAAACAAATACAATAAAAAAATTATTGTTGAGCCGACAGGGACTTTGTTTAAAGGCAGGCCCCCTATCATGCTGCCTGAGAAGACCGTAAAATACAATCAAAAATTATTGTAGAGCCGACAGGGACTTTGTTTAAAGTCAGGTCCCCTAACGTTCTGCCCGTAGACCACCGCCAAAAAATTTAATAAAAAAATTATTGTTGAGCTGACAGGGACTTTGTTTAAAGGAAGGTCCCCTAACGTGCTGCCCGTAGACAACCGACCAAAAAATACAATAAAAAAATTATTGTTGAGCCGACAGGGACTTTGTTTAAAGGCAGGTCCCCTAACGGGCTGCCCGTAGACCACCGACCAAAAAGTACAATAAAAAAATTATTGTTGAGCCGACAGGGACTTTGTTTAAAGGCAGGCCCCCTATCATGCTGCCTGAGAAGACCGTAAAATACTATCAAAAATTATTGTAGAGCCGACAGGGACTTTGTTTAAAGGCTGGTCCCCTAACGTGCTGCTCGTAGACCACCGACCAAAAAATACAATAAAAAAATTATTGTTGAGCTGACAGGGACTTTGTTTAAAGGAAGGTCCCCTAACGTGCTGCCCGTAGACAACCGACCAAAAAATACAATAAAAAAATTATTGTTGAGCCGACAAGGACTTTGTTTAAAGGCAGGTCCCCTAACGGGCTGCCCGTAGACCACCGACCAAAAAGTACAATAAAATAAGTATTGTTGAGCCGACAGGGACTTTGTTTAAAGGCAGGTCCCCTAACGTGCTGCCCGTAGACCAACGACCAAAAAATACAATAAAATTATCATTGTAGAACTGACAGGGACTTTGTTTAAAGGCAGGTCCCCTAACGTGCTGCCCGTAGACCACCGACCAAAAAGTGCAATAAAATAAGTATTGTAGAGCCGACAGGGACTTTGTTTAAAGGCAGGTCGCCTAACATGCTGTTCGTAGTCCACCTTAACAAGACTGACCAAAAATAAATAAATGGTGTTAGAGAAGGAGTTCGTCGTACACAATATTCTTTGTGTAGGCGACTCCTTCGTGAACCCTGAAGGGAGGGACCAGGACAACGATGTTCTCAGGACGTCTGACTCTGCTTAGTAGAACGTACAGCTGGCCGTGTGTAAAGCAGTCAGTTCGAAGATCGACTCCGACGTAGTCTATAGTCTGGCCCTGGCTCTTGTGACCTGTCATCGCGTACGCCAACATGAGGGGGAATTGGCGACGACGGACTCGAAGCGGTGATCCCTCCATAAATTCGAACCTAAAGGATATTCTAGGTATTCCTATAGGCTCGGCACTTCCGGGAAGTCTCACTGTTATTAGTCGGTGACTAATCGCCATAACAATGACTTTTGTCCCATTTGCAAGTCCGTCGGCGATGTTAAGGTTCCTCATAACTAAGCAAACAGAGCCAACCTTAAGTCGTAGAACGTGGTCTGGGACGCCTTTTGCAATGGCTTGGTGTAAAAGGTATACCTCTACGTCTAGGCCATTATCGTCTTCTCTTTCTACCGTGTCCGCACTCCTTAGCTCATGAAGGTTGCCCTCTAAAGTGTTGCATATCTTGGCATTTATTTCTTTTACGTTGACATTTATGGTGGAAAGGATTGCTCGGCTTGAAGCTTGATCGGGATCTCGCAGGATGTCTATGGGAAATACTTGGGCGATCAAGTCCTCCAGAGATGTGAGATACCGCACCCCGTGCAACGGTATAACACTCTCACTATCTCTGCCTTCTCCAAAGACTGTTGGAGGAATTGTTCCATTTCCTACGCCAAGGAGAAAGTCGGAGTAGGAAAGGGAACTACTAGTTCTGTGCGGTGTTGTCAGTGAGAATTTTTTGAACAATCGCCAAAGATGCGACGCCCGAAGTGATACACACGTGACGTCAGCTGGTGTTCGAGCTTTTTCAACTACGGGCGCGATCTGTCGGAAATCCCCGGAGCAGAGAAAGATTTTATTCCCGAATGGCACACCAGAGTTCATCAGGTCTCGGAGAGACCTATCGAGCATCTCGAAAATATAGCGGTGTGCCATCGGGGCCTCATCAAACACGATGAGCTGTGCAGCACGGATGAGCTCTGCTCGCTGGGATCCGTTAGTGATATTCCAGACGCCAGTGCCGTGGCCGAGATCGAGGGGGAGGCGGAACATGCTGTGAGCTGTAGAACCACCAGGCATGTTGGCGGCGGCAATGCCTGAGCTCGCCACTGCGAGGGCCACCTTCCGACAGCTTCGTACGAACGCTAGGATGACACGAATAAGAGCTGTTTTCCCATAGCCTCCGGGACCGTCCAGAAAAATTATTCTAGACGAACGAGGATCACCGGGGCTGAGAACTAAAGAGCGGATGTACTCGAAACAGCGCCGCTGGTCATACGAGAACTTCGGCTCCCACTCCTCCACAACAGCCCTTTGGTAGTTCTCGCCGTAGTTAAGCAACTCTCTGCCTAACTCAGTCGTGCCATCCTGCACATCGGGGAGACCATGGTCGGTCAAACATGATCCTTGTCGACGAAGACTGCGGTCGATTTCAATGAGGGCAAGTTTGAAGGCCAGCTCAGGGTCTCTAGGATTCCGTTCCATGTGGTCTTCACAAAGCGAGGTCTTGAAAGCGTCCCACAACACAGCTGCAGGTGCTCCCATGTTGCACAGGAGTACAAAAAAGGAACGGAGCCTAGGGCCGAGCATGAACTGAGCTGCCTCTCGCAGTGCCTGGTGGTACTCTTCTTCGTCTTCGACCAAGCCTAGCTTACGGGCGACATTATAAAAGGTGTGGCAATCTGACCCACCGCGTGACAACAGATCAGCGTAACCCCGACAAGGGGTCGACATCAGAAGAAGTCGAAGGTAATACTGCTCGCCTCGGTTGGGCGAGACCCACAGCAGTCTGCATACCTTTTTTCCGCGCTGGCGAGGAGTAATGTAGTGCTGGCCATCCGGGTGCTCGTACAATGCCGCATTACGGGGACGACTAGAATGGACTATGAAATGCTCATAAAAATATTGGTATGTTATGTCATCAAAAACTGCATCCTGAGGTCGGTTAAAATACAGTAACAGTTTAGAAGTTGCTCTGGTGGTTGCTTCTGATAATAAGTCACCTGGTCGGAAACGTACGGCCTGCTTGCCTTCCAGATGTACTGGAAGACACTCCACGCTGGGCTCTGACTTGGATATAGGAAAATCTAAGAGGCGCCAGCATGCGTCGCTAGCGCCCACCATTCTCTTCGTCACGTAATGTTCAACCTCGTCCTCTTGATTTCTGAGAGGAGTAACGGTCACGTTTTGGAGTGAACCACCCTTCATTAAGTATTTAAAAAGGTATTTTATTACGCGACGAGTAGACGCAAGCTCCAAGTTTATGTGGGCCTCAAATTTTAAAAGTAATGCGGCATTGTAAGGTACTACCCATCCGTCATGAACCGGAATACTTTTATTTCTACATTCTATAACCCCTCTATTATTATAGTTTCGTCGGTACAGGACGAACCCCCTTTCGTCAACATGGGTAGTCTCGCAGGCAGACTTGGGGAAAAACTTTTTGCAAAAACCTTTATCAGCGTCCCAGCACAGGAAGTCGGTGCGGTGGTCAGTGCCACAGGGCCCGTGGATCATATGTTTTAGTACCAAATTCCTGAGTCTTCCATCGGCTTCTTCTTCCGAGGGGATATCTGCGCGAATGACGGAATCTATGTCGTTCGCCTGAACCGGACCGTCGCCGTCAATCTTGAAAACAATGTGGGCGTGAGGAAGGCCCCTCATTTGCATTTCAATTACATAAACGACATAGGTTGGACGGCCGAACATTGCTCCACTGCGCAGATCTCGGAGAAGTTCTTGAAGCTTGATCTGGAAGACTCTACAGGCTGTACTTGGGTCACTTCGACCTCCACCGTGGGGGCAAGCCCTCTTATTTTCCTCCCAAGAAGCACTGTATGTGAATGTTAAAAAAAACGTAGGTGAGCCCAGACGAGAAACAAGTCCCATTGCGTTCTCATAATGAACCTTCATGTACCTTGGCCCGCCGGTAAATGTACTTGGGAGGTAAACTTTACCAGGTTGCACGCCACCTTCGCCCTGTACGGTTTCGTCCCGGATGATATCAGTCACAACCTGGCCGTCAGCCTGTCTGTCCTGTTGCACCCGAATAAATTCATCCATTGGCCCTATGCGTATGGCATTTTGGGCGGCAGAGTTACTCTGGGAAAATTTGATGAAACGAAGTCGCTCTTCTTCGTACCTCGCAAACATTTCAACCTGCCAAGCTTGTGACAGCCGGCCGAAATGAGCGAATCTAAGATCGGAAAGTAAGAGGCAGCGTGAATAATTATATTGCGAGAGTTTTGCCCTACGATTGTCTACCATGCCAATATGCCAGCCCAAATGTCCTTGTGGATAGAGGAGGGGGTATTGGAAAGGTTCCATCAAAGGACTGAAAAGATCGATGGAGGAAGGTCGATGAGAGCCCGTTTTCCAGATAGTCAGTTTTCTATTTTCAGTTGAACATTCCTCCGTGCTCAACACGGCGTGCACTTCAACGCCTGTTTGTCTATCACCAAGAGCAGGGCCGTGAGTAGATCTATTTGTGACCTCAAAATCTAAATGGGCGCTAATTGACGGCTCGTTACTTAATCTACGAAAGTCTGCAATAAAGGGATTGGTTTGTGTTAGGAATTCAGTAATGGCACCGATTATCCCAATGTCGAGAGATCTACCCGCGGCAATGTTCTTACGTTCCTCGCCGTCATCGATATAAAGGTGGCATCGGTTGACAAACTGGGCGATTCCTCCTCGAGTCGTGAACCTTTGACCGGGCGCGTCCAAGTTGTATACCTGGTGGTACATCCTGCCTTCAATCTTAAAGAAAGACAGGCCACTAGGATGGCGGTATCCACCAGACACTTCAAGTGCACAGAAGGCAAACAAATCGTTATATGCACGAGCACGTTGGAGGAAATGGCGGTTTGTATAAAAAGATGGCTCCAAAGGGGGTAATTTTAAAACATTGTAAGCGCCTTCTCCACAGCACCACTTTTTTCTATCCTTCTCTTCCTCAAAAAGCCGTGCTCCGCAGTAAGAACATTTAAAAATGTCTTCCACCCATAAACTTGTTTTCTTGAGATTATAAGCCACGATACTATTAAGTATTTCGCCACTCCAATATGCCATAGGGCCTTGACTCACAACCTTTCGAGCAATTGTAGCTGGCATATGCCTCATTTCGTTTAGCTTAGGATTTTTTAATCTAAATATATTTATTCTTTGAGAAGTGGCTTCAGGGTGCTGCTGGCTGTAACGCTGAACAGCTTCTCTGTTCACCTCAGGATGCTGCTGGGTGTAGCGCTGAACAGCATCTCTGTGAACCTCAGGATGCTGCTGGGTGTAGCGCTCAACAGCATCTCTGTTCACCTCAGGGTGGTTCAAGCTATATTTCTTTTTTGTTTGTCTTACTTGTTCCTCTCGAGTTGTTGATAGGACCTTTGGCCGTCCACGTTTCAATTTTTTGGGTCTTCCTGGACCTTTTTTTAGATTTGAGGAAAGAAACTCGGTATTTGTTTGCAGAGGTAATTTTGCATCTGGATTAAGTTGTGAGTCAGGTGGAGAAGCAATTAACGAGAGCACTTCATTTTGAACGGGGTGGGCTTGTTCGGCAACTTGACAAAAAACTAGTTTTGTTATCGTAAACTGTCTTACGACTCCATCCAAAGCCGCGTTTGACAATAACAGTCTGGCCAGTGATTGGTAACTCTCACAAAGAAAAAGACGGGCCAAGTTGTTGCAATCATTAATGAGGTCATAACGGCGATTCTCATTCACTGCATGGGAATCAAAAAGATAAAGCTGCCTTTGGCTGCCCCAAAAAGACACAGTTACTGTTTGGCCAGTAAACAGGAAGCCGACATCTACGCGGTTTTCTGCCAGGAGTGTTTCTAAGGTCACAGAAAGACAGCTAACACTTTGTTCAACATCACGTGGCGTCAAAGGATAGAGGGCATCGTGAACGTAATTAATGTCTAATATTTGGACGGGCTCTCCAATAATATCTACACCCCTAGGCAATTCATCCGGGAATAAGAATCGGTTTTCACCGGTGCAATCGTCATTTCGCAGAGTTTTATATAAACGGTCCCCACTCATGAGGATTTCGTCGATGGCAGCCGTAGTAAATTCCCTTTCAAGGCTCTTCCATGCAAGTGCACAAGCGGAATTGGCCACGCATTGTGCATTTCTACTCTTGGAAAAGAGTCGTTCGTCACCCTGGTGAAAAGAACCCCAGCCTACACACGAAAAATTCCTGGAAACTGAATTCATGACCAGTAAAAAATATTTCTTATAAAAGAAAGAGCGAAAAATACAAAAAAATCCAAGCAAATGAATGCAAAAAAAAAAAAATATTATTAATAATTAATATAATAATATATAAATGAAAACAAATTCAAATATACAAAGAGCAGATCAAAAACCCGAGAACAACGAAAAATGTAGAAATGTAGTGGAAAAGAAACAAAAATCACCTAAGAAATAAAAAAAAACACGTAGAAATAAAAAATAATTAAGAATACGAAAAAAACGAAAGATAAAAAACAATTGAAAAAAAAAAACCCACTTAAAAATAAAAATGAATTAAGAATACGAAAAAAACCTAAGATAAAAAACAATTGAAAAAAAAACCTAAAAAACCTAATATGCAAAAGTAATAGAAATAAAAACCGAAGAAAAACAACCCAAAAAAATCAAACGAAAAAACCTAATATGCAAAAGTAATAGAAATAATAAACCGAAAAAAAACAACACCGAAAAAAAAAAAAAAAATGAAAAAAGTACGTAAACGACGAAGAAAAATAAAGAGGAGTAAGGGTTTGGGAGATAGATGTGTTCGGGTCGAGATCTGAGAACAGAATGAGCTTCCCCTGGACAGTACCTCTAATGATATATGCATGTTATCTATTACCCTCCCACTCTACATCCGCCCCCACCCCCAACCTTCAATCAACCAACAAAATAGAAAAATTATAATAATAATAAATGGCTAATTTTGACAAAACGATAGGTCGTACCGGGCTGAAACTCATATGGTATTTAGTCCTTTGTAGTAGCAAAGTGTACAAGACTGAAAATCCTTAAATCTAATACTATACCGGGTACATGAGGGGTACAAAGTTGCGAACCTCAGTTTAAGAAAAGGTACCAATTGTACCTAGCCGGTCGTGTTTGGTATCGTTAGAAAGCCCTTAAAACGTACTTTAAAATGGCACAAACGTTTATCTAAAAAAAGTCACGTTTCAGACCCTTTTGAACGATAAATAGTTTTTTGTTGACGATTAGTCGTATCAAAAAACGAATTGCTTTACTCTGAACTGAATTCGAGAGATATAAGGTGTGAGGTGTGGGGTAGGGGCGCAACTTGATTGTCCGTCGAATGGGGGAGGGGGGGTAAAAAAGTACCGTATTTTAAGGCGCCACGGCAAAAAACCAAAAAGTAGTCACACCCCGCCTCTTGATTATCGGAAAAATTTCGAGTTGGTAATGTCAAAATCGGTTAGGAACGTTAAAAATAGCTTGACCAAACATTGGGTAAGGGCAGTTTTAAACCACTCCTTAAGGGTGAAAATCGACCCTAAAGGGCGAAATAGAGTGTTTTTTGGGTTTTAGTACTGATGGGTGTGTATGTCGTAGAGACATGCAGTTTTCTGGAAATTGTTAAGGCTATAGTGTATTTTTAGGGAAAAATACTATATGCCGGGAAATTTCCCGGGACACTCATTTATTTTCAACGGGAAATCGTCTACGGTTAAAAAGGGTGTATTTTCAACACGCTTTTACGTGTAACTTTTGAAATAATTGAAAATTGAAATTTCTTTTTCACGGCTTTTGTAGATCCCGCAGAGGTCCATAGCCGGTAACGAGAACTTTTTTTTTGTGTGCACCACCGCTTAGGGGCGACATCGGGAAGTTTTTTTTTCGCCGATCAGAAAACGTAAGGTAGTTGGTACGGAGTGTCGTATATCGTTGGAAAGCCCTTGAGAAGAGTACAAAAGTGATGCAAAAACATTTTGAAAATTTTCACGTTTCAGGCCCTAAAAAGCGAAAAAACACTTTTTACCACTTTTTTCCAAACGTTTTTATGTATGGTTTACGTATCTCCTCCTAGGGCTTTTATACGACGCTATTGGGCTTTTGAGCCTTGAAAGCCAACGAATTACCGCTTCTGGCGTTATGCTTCTAAATTCGATGGTACTTTTAGTTATTGAGATATGGTACTTTAAATTCCGAGGTACAAGACGGTTCTTAGGAGGTACGTACGGAGGAAAAAAAAGTACCCCTCTACTCTGCTTCGTATGCTCTAAAAATGTTCTTTTCAAGGGGTAAGCGCAATCCCCTTTTTTTAGTACCTTCGAGGGGGGGAAGTCGAGTACCTCGGCGAAAAACACACGAAAATCGTGTTTTACCGAAAATTCGACTTTGACCTTCTGTACCGTTCGCAATTTTAATCGGACGGGGTTCAAAAGGGTACCCAACTTTAGGTCAAACTGTCCTCTTTAAGAATCCGGTTTGTTTTTACAATTCCTATTCCTACTTCGGGAGCTACGTCTATGTGAAGGACGTCCTCCTTGGGTAGCCGCAACCAGAAGGGAACGTTGTACCTATTTGACAGAGGTATCGTTGGAAAGGCCTTTTAAAATGTACCAAATGTGTGAAAAAATATTTTCAAAAAAAGTTACCTGGTGTGTACTTTAGTACCCATTTGTATTTTAAAGTGCCAAAAACGGGGTAGATAACCCCACTGTGGGACCTACAGCGTCGAGGGATTTACCAGCTCGAAAATTTCCTTCACTCACAAGTTGCGCCAAATTACACTTAAACGCACTGTACCCTTTTGGTACCTGTACCTTCGCGGGTTCGGGTACAGAGGTACTTTTAGTACCGCGGTAGTTTTAGGGCGCACTGTAAAAAGAATAAATAAAAAAATTGCAGCTGTTTACTTAAAAGTGTGTGGGTTTTATTGCCTTTGTACCCATTTTATTTAAATACATTTTTTATTTCTACTTATGTTTGTACTTATTGTACCGGTTTGGAAAAATCGGTCGAAAAACGCAACTTTTTAGTCTTCGCACTGTACAGTTTTCGCATTTCATAGGATCGGGCTGAAACTCATACGGCATTTAGTATTTTATAGAAGTAAACAGAAAGTGAAAGGAAAACATTAAATTTATTACTGTACCGGGTACACGAGGGGTTCAAAGTTGCGTACCTCTGTTTAAGAAAAGGTAAAAATAGTAGCTGGCCGGCCGTGTTTGGTATCGTTGGAAAGCCCTTAAAACGTACTTTATAATGGTACAAATGTTTATCTGAAAAAGTCGCGTTTCAGACCCTTTTGAACGATAAATAGTTTTTCGTAACGATAAATCGTATCAAGAAACGAATTGTGCTGCTCTGAACTGAATTTGAGAGATCTATGGTGTAGGGCGGGGGCGCAACTTGATTGTCCGTCGAATGGGGGAGGGGGGGTAAAAATGTACCGTATTTTAAGGCGCCACGGCAAAAAACCAAAAAGTAGTCATACCCCGCCTCTTGATTTTCGGAAAAATTTCGAGTTGGTAATGTCAAAATCGGTTAGGAACGTTAAAAATAGCTTGACCAAACATGGGGTAAGGGCAGTTTTAAACCACTCCTTAAGGGTGAAAATCGACCCTAAAGGGCGAAATAGAGTGTTTTTTGGGTTTTAGTACTGATGGGTGTGTATGTCGTAGAGACATGCAGTTTTCTGGAAATTGTTAAGGCTATAGTGTATTTTTAGGGAAAAATACTATATGCCGGGAAATTTCCCGGGACACTCATTTATTTTCAACGGGAAATCGTCTACGGTTAAAAAGGGTGTATTTTCAACACGCTTTTACGTGTAACTTTTGAAATAATTGAAAATTGAAATTTCTTTTTCACGGCTTTTGTAGATCCCGCAGAGGTCCATAGCCGGTAACGAGAACTTTTTTTTTGTGTGCACCACCGCTTAGGGGCGACATCGGGAAGTTTTTTTTTCGCCGATCAGAAAACGTAAGGTAGTTGGTACGGAGTGTCGTATATCGTTGGAAAGCCCTTGAGAAGAGTACAAAAGTGATGCAAAAACATTTTGAAAATTTTCACGTTTCAGGCCCTAAAAAGCGAAAAAACACTTTTTACCACTTTTTTCCAAACGTTTTTATGTATGGTTTACGTATCTCCTCCTAGGGCTTTTATACGACGCTATTGGGCTTTTGAGCCTTGAAAGCCAACGAATTACCGCTTCTGGCGTTATGCTTCTAAATTCGATGGTACTTTTAGTTATTGAGATATGGTACTTTAAATTCCGAGGTACAAGACGGTTCTTAGGAGGTACGTACGGAGGAAAAAAAAGTACCCCTCTACTCTGCTTCGTATGCTCTAAAAATGTTCTTTTCAAGGGGTAAGCGCAATCCCCTTTTTTTAGTACCTTCGAGGGGGGGAAGTCGAGTACCTCGGCGAAAAACACACGAAAATCGTGTTTTACCGAAAATTCGACTTTGACCTTCTGTACCGTTCGCAATTTTAATCGGACGGGGTTCAAAAGGGTACCCAACTTTAGGTCAAACTGTCCTCTTTAAGAATCCGGTTTGTTTTTACAATTCCTATTCCTACTTCGGGAGCTACGTCTATGTGAAGGACGTCCTCCTTGGGTAGCCGCAACCAGAAGGGAACGTTGTACCTATTTGACAGAGGTATCGTTGGAAAGGCCTTTTAAAATGTACCAAATGTGTGAAAAAATATTTTCAAAAAAAGTTACCTGGTGTGTACTTTAGTACCCATTTGTATTTTAAAGTGCCAAAAACGGGGTAGATAACCCCACTGTGGGACCTACAGCGTCGAGGGATTTACCAGCTCGAAAATTTCCTTCACTCACAAGTTGCGCCAAATTACACTTAAACGCACTGTACCCTTTTGGTACCTGTACCTTCGCGGGTTCGGGTACAGAGGTACTTTTAGTACCGCGGTAGTTTTAGGGCGCACTGTAAAAAGAATAAATAAAAAAATTGCAGCTGTTTACTTAAAAGTGTGTGGGTTTTATTGCCTTTGTACCCATTTTATTTAAATACATTTTTTATTTCTACTTATGTTTGTACTTATTGTACCGGTTTGGAAAAATCGGTCGAAAAACGCAACTTTTTAGTCTTCGCACTGTACAGTTTTCGCATTTCATAGGATCGGGCTGAAACTCATACGGCATTTAGTATTTTATAGAAGTAAACAGAAAGTGAAAGGAAAACATTAAATTTATTACTGTACCGGGTACACGAGGGGTTCAAAGTTGCGTACCTCTGTTTAAGAAAAGGTAAAAATAGTAGCTGGCCGGCCGTGTTTGGTATCGTTGGAAAGCCCTTAAAACGTACTTTATAATGGTACAAATGTTTATCTGAAAAAGTCGCGTTTCAGACCCTTTTGAACGATAAATAGTTTTTCGTAACGATAAATCGTATCAAGAAACGAATTGTGCTGCTCTGAACTGAATTTGAGAGATCTATGGTGTAGGGCGGGGGCGCAACTTGATTGTCCGTCGAATGGGGGAGGGGGGGTAAAAATGTACCGTATTTTAAGGCGCCACGGCAAAAAACCAAAAAGTAGTCATACCCCGCCTCTTGATTTTCGGAAAAATTTCGAGTTGGTAATGTCAAAATCGGTTAGGAACGTTAAAAATAGCTTGACCAAACATGGGGTAAGGGCAGTTTTAAACCACTCCTTAAGGGTGAAAATCGACCCTAAAGGGCGAAATAGAGTGTTTTTTGGGTTTTAGTACTGATGGGTGTGTATGTCGTAGAGACATGCAGTTTTCTGGAAATTGTTAAGGCTATAGTGTATTTTTAGGGAAAAATACTATATGCCGGGAAATTTCCCGGGACACTCATTTATTTTCAACGGGAAATCGTCTACGGTTAAAAAGGGTGTATTTTCAACACGCTTTTACGTGTAACTTTTGAAATAATTGAAAATTGAAATTTCTTTTTCACGGCTTTTGTAGATCCCGCAGAGGTCCATAGCCGGTAACGAGAACTTTTTTTTTGTGTGCACCACCGCTTAGGGGCGACATCGGGAAGTTTTTTTTTCGCCGATCAGAAAACGTAAGGTAGTTGGTACGGAGTGTCGTATATCGTTGGAAAGCCCTTGAGAAGAGTACAAAAGTGATGCAAAAACATTTTGAAAATTTTCACGTTTCAGGCCCTAAAAAGCGAAAAAACACTTTTTACCACTTTTTTCCAAACGTTTTTATGTATGGTTTACGTATCTCCTCCTAGGGCTTTTATACGACGCTATTGGGCTTTTGAGCCTTGAAAGCCAACGAATTACCGCTTCTGGCGTTATGCTTCTAAATTCGATGGTACTTTTAGTTATTGAGATATGGTACTTTAAATTCCGAGGTACAAGACGGTTCTTAGGAGGTACGTACGGAGGAAAAAAAAGTACCCCTCTACTCTGCTTCGTATGCTCTAAAAATGTTCTTTTCAAGGGGTAAGCGCAATCCCCTTTTTTTAGTACCTTCGAGGGGGGGAAGTCGAGTACCTCGGCGAAAAACACACGAAAATCGTGTTTTACCGAAAATTCGACTTTGACCTTCTGTACCGTTCGCAATTTTAATCGGACGGGGTTCAAAAGGGTACCCAACTTTAGGTCAAACTGTCCTCTTTAAGAATCCGGTTTGTTTTTACAATTCCTATTCCTACTTCGGGAGCTACGTCTATGTGAAGGACGTCCTCCTTGGGTAGCCGCAACCAGAAGGGAACGTTGTACCTATTTGACAGAGGTATCGTTGGAAAGGCCTTTTAAAATGTACCAAATGTGTGAAAAAATATTTTCAAAAAAAGTTACCTGGTGTGTACTTTAGTACCCATTTGTATTTTAAAGTGCCAAAAACGGGGTAGATAACCCCACTGTGGGACCTACAGCGTCGAGGGATTTACCAGCTCGAAAATTTCCTTCACTCACAAGTTGCGCCAAATTACACTTAAACGCACTGTACCCTTTTGGTACCTGTACCTTCGCGGGTTCGGGTACAGAGGTACTTTTAGTACCGCGGTAGTTTTAGGGCGCACTGTAAAAAGAATAAATAAAAAAATTGCAGCTGTTTACTTAAAAGTGTGTGGGTTTTATTGCCTTTGTACCCATTTTATTTAAATACATTTTTTATTTCTACTTATGTTTGTACTTATTGTACCGGTTTGGAAAAATCGGTCGAAAAACGCAACTTTTTAGTCTTCGCACTGTACAGTTTTCGCATTTCATAGGATCGGGCTGAAACTCATACGGCATTTAGTATTTTATAGAAGTAAACAGAAAGTGAAAGGAAAACATTAAATTTATTACTGTACCGGGTACACGAGGGGTTCAAAGTTGCGTACCTCTGTTTAAGAAAAGGTAAAAATAGTAGCTGGCCGGCCGTGTTTGGTATCGTTGGAAAGCCCTTAAAACGTACTTTATAATGGTACAAATGTTTATCTGAAAAAGTCGCGTTTCAGACCCTTTTGAACGATAAATAGTTTTTCGTAACGATAAATCGTATCAAGAAACGAATTGTGCTGCTCTGAACTGAATTTGAGAGATCTATGGTGTAGGGCGGGGGCGCAACTTGATTGTCCGTCGAATGGGGGAGGGGGGGTAAAAATGTACCGTATTTTAAGGCGCCACGGCAAAAAACCAAAAAGTAGTCATACCCCGCCTCTTGATTTTCGGAAAAATTTCGAGTTGGTAATGTCAAAATCGGTTAGGAACGTTAAAAATAGCTTGACCAAACATGGGGTAAGGGCAGTTTTAAACCACTCCTTAAGGGTGAAAATCGACCCTAAAGGGCGAAATAGAGTGTTTTTTGGGTTTTAGTACTGATGGGTGTGTATGTCGTAGAGACATGCAGTTTTCTGGAAATTGTTAAGGCTATAGTGTATTTTTAGGGAAAAATACTATATGCCGGGAAATTTCCCGGGACACTCATTTATTTTCAACGGGAAATCGTCTACGGTTAAAAAGGGTGTATTTTCAACACGCTTTTACGTGTAACTTTTGAAATAATTGAAAATTGAAATTTCTTTTTCACGGCTTTTGTAGATCCCGCAGAGGTCCATAGCCGGTAACGAGAACTTTTTTTTTGTGTGCACCACCGCTTAGGGGCGACATCGGGAAGTTTTTTTTTCGCCGATCAGAAAACGTAAGGTAGTTGGTACGGAGTGTCGTATATCGTTGGAAAGCCCTTGAGAAGAGTACAAAAGTGATGCAAAAACATTTTGAAAATTTTCACGTTTCAGGCCCTAAAAAGCGAAAAAACACTTTTTACCACTTTTTTCCAAACGTTTTTATGTATGGTTTACGTATCTCCTCCTAGGGCTTTTATACGACGCTATTGGGCTTTTGAGCCTTGAAAGCCAACGAATTACCGCTTCTGGCGTTATGCTTCTAAATTCGATGGTACTTTTAGTTATTGAGATATGGTACTTTAAATTCCGAGGTACAAGACGGTTCTTAGGAGGTACGTACGGAGGAAAAAAAAGTACCCCTCTACTCTGCTTCGTATGCTCTAAAAATGTTCTTTTCAAGGGGTAAGCGCAATCCCCTTTTTTTAGTACCTTCGAGGGGGGGAAGTCGAGTACCTCGGCGAAAAACACACGAAAATCGTGTTTTACCGAAAATTCGACTTTGACCTTCTGTACCGTTCGCAATTTTAATCGGACGGGGTTCAAAAGGGTACCCAACTTTAGGTCAAACTGTCCTCTTTAAGAATCCGGTTTGTTTTTACAATTCCTATTCCTACTTCGGGAGCTACGTCTATGTGAAGGACGTCCTCCTTGGGTAGCCGCAACCAGAAGGGAACGTTGTACCTATTTGACAGAGGTATCGTTGGAAAGGCCTTTTAAAATGTACCAAATGTGTGAAAAAATATTTTCAAAAAAAGTTACCTGGTGTGTACTTTAGTACCCATTTGTATTTTAAAGTGCCAAAAACGGGGTAGATAACCCCACTGTGGGACCTACAGCGTCGAGGGATTTACCAGCTCGAAAATTTCCTTCACTCACAAGTTGCGCCAAATTACACTTAAACGCACTGTACCCTTTTGGTACCTGTACCTTCGCGGGTTCGGGTACAGAGGTACTTTTAGTACCGCGGTAGTTTTAGGGCGCACTGTAAAAAGAATAAATAAAAAAATTGCAGCTGTTTACTTAAAAGTGTGTGGGTTTTATTGCCTTTGTACCCATTTTATTTAAATACATTTTTTATTTCTACTTATGTTTGTACTTATTGTACCGGTTTGGAAAAATCGGTCGAAAAACGCAACTTTTTAGTCTTCGCACTGTACAGTTTTCGCATTTCATAGGATCGGGCTGAAACTCATACGGCATTTAGTATTTTATAGAAGTAAACAGAAAGTGAAAGGAAAACATTAAATTTATTACTGTACCGGGTACACGAGGGGTTCAAAGTTGCGTACCTCTGTTTAAGAAAAGGTAAAAATAGTAGCTGGCCGGCCGTGTTTGGTATCGTTGGAAAGCCCTTAAAACGTACTTTATAATGGTACAAATGTTTATCTGAAAAAGTCGCGTTTCAGACCCTTTTGAACGATAAATAGTTTTTCGTAACGATAAATCGTATCAAGAAACGAATTGTGCTGCTCTGAACTGAATTTGAGAGATCTATGGTGTAGGGCGGGGGCGCAACTTGATTGTCCGTCGAATGGGGGAGGGGGGGTAAAAATGTACCGTATTTTAAGGCGCCACGGCAAAAAACCAAAAAGTAGTCATACCCCGCCTCTTGATTTTCGGAAAAATTTCGAGTTGGTAATGTCAAAATCGGTTAGGAACGTTAAAAATAGCTTGACCAAACATGGGGTAAGGGCAGTTTTAAACCACTCCTTAAGGGTGAAAATCGACCCTAAAGGGCGAAATAGAGTGTTTTTTGGGTTTTAGTACTGATGGGTGTGTATGTCGTAGAGACATGCAGTTTTCTGGAAATTGTTAAGGCTATAGTGTATTTTTAGGGAAAAATACTATATGCCGGGAAATTTCCCGGGACACTCATTTATTTTCAACGGGAAATCGTCTACGGTTAAAAAGGGTGTATTTTCAACACGCTTTTACGTGTAACTTTTGAAATAATTGAAAATTGAAATTTCTTTTTCACGGCTTTTGTAGATCCCGCAGAGGTCCATAGCCGGTAACGAGAACTTTTTTTTTGTGTGCACCACCGCTTAGGGGCGACATCGGGAAGTTTTTTTTTCGCCGATCAGAAAACGTAAGGTAGTTGGTACGGAGTGTCGTATATCGTTGGAAAGCCCTTGAGAAGAGTACAAAAGTGATGCAAAAACATTTTGAAAATTTTCACGTTTCAGGCCCTAAAAAGCGAAAAAACACTTTTTACCACTTTTTTCCAAACGTTTTTATGTATGGTTTACGTATCTCCTCCTAGGGCTTTTATACGACGCTATTGGGCTTTTGAGCCTTGAAAGCCAACGAATTACCGCTTCTGGCGTTATGCTTCTAAATTCGATGGTACTTTTAGTTATTGAGATATGGTACTTTAAATTCCGAGGTACAAGACGGTTCTTAGGAGGTACGTACGGAGGAAAAAAAAGTACCCCTCTACTCTGCTTCGTATGCTCTAAAAATGTTCTTTTCAAGGGGTAAGCGCAATCCCCTTTTTTTAGTACCTTCGAGGGGGGGAAGTCGAGTACCTCGGCGAAAAACACACGAAAATCGTGTTTTACCGAAAATTCGACTTTGACCTTCTGTACCGTTCGCAATTTTAATCGGACGGGGTTCAAAAGGGTACCCAACTTTAGGTCAAACTGTCCTCTTTAAGAATCCGGTTTGTTTTTACAATTCCTATTCCTACTTCGGGAGCTACGTCTATGTGAAGGACGTCCTCCTTGGGTAGCCGCAACCAGAAGGGAACGTTGTACCTATTTGACAGAGGTATCGTTGGAAAGGCCTTTTAAAATGTACCAAATGTGTGAAAAAATATTTTCAAAAAAAGTTACCTGGTGTGTACTTTAGTACCCATTTGTATTTTAAAGTGCCAAAAACGGGGTAGATAACCCCACTGTGGGACCTACAGCGTCGAGGGATTTACCAGCTCGAAAATTTCCTTCACTCACAAGTTGCGCCAAATTACACTTAAACGCACTGTACCCTTTTGGTACCTGTACCTTCGCGGGTTCGGGTACAGAGGTACTTTTAGTACCGCGGTAGTTTTAGGGCGCACTGTAAAAAGAATAAATAAAAAAATTGCAGCTGTTTACTTAAAAGTGTGTGGGTTTTATTGCCTTTGTACCCATTTTATTTAAATACATTTTTTATTTCTACTTATGTTTGTACTTATTGTACCGGTTTGGAAAAATCGGTCGAAAAACGCAACTTTTTAGTCTTCGCACTGTACAGTTTTCGCATTTCATAGGATCGGGCTGAAACTCATACGGCATTTAGTATTTTATAGAAGTAAACAGAAAGTGAAAGGAAAACATTAAATTTATTACTGTACCGGGTACACGAGGGGTTCAAAGTTGCGTACCTCTGTTTAAGAAAAGGTAAAAATAGTAGCTGGCCGGCCGTGTTTGGTATCGTTGGAAAGCCCTTAAAACGTACTTTATAATGGTACAAATGTTTATCTGAAAAAGTCGCGTTTCAGACCCTTTTGAACGATAAATAGTTTTTCGTAACGATAAATCGTATCAAGAAACGAATTGTGCTGCTCTGAACTGAATTTGAGAGATCTATGGTGTAGGGCGGGGGCGCAACTTGATTGTCCGTCGAATGGGGGAGGGGGGGTAAAAATGTACCGTATTTTAAGGCGCCACGGCAAAAAACCAAAAAGTAGTCATACCCCGCCTCTTGATTTTCGGAAAAATTTCGAGTTGGTAATGTCAAAATCGGTTAGGAACGTTAAAAATAGCTTGACCAAACATGGGGTAAGGGCAGTTTTAAACCACTCCTTAAGGGTGAAAATCGACCCTAAAGGGCGAAATAGAGTGTTTTTTGGGTTTTAGTACTGATGGGTGTGTATGTCGTAGAGACATGCAGTTTTCTGGAAATTGTTAAGGCTATAGTGTATTTTTAGGGAAAAATACTATATGCCGGGAAATTTCCCGGGACACTCATTTATTTTCAACGGGAAATCGTCTACGGTTAAAAAGGGTGTATTTTCAACACGCTTTTACGTGTAACTTTTGAAATAATTGAAAATTGAAATTTCTTTTTCACGGCTTTTGTAGATCCCGCAGAGGTCCATAGCCGGTAACGAGAACTTTTTTTTTGTGTGCACCACCGCTTAGGGGCGACATCGGGAAGTTTTTTTTTCGCCGATCAGAAAACGTAAGGTAGTTGGTACGGAGTGTCGTATATCGTTGGAAAGCCCTTGAGAAGAGTACAAAAGTGATGCAAAAACATTTTGAAAATTTTCACGTTTCAGGCCCTAAAAAGCGAAAAAACACTTTTTACCACTTTTTTCCAAACGTTTTTATGTATGGTTTACGTATCTCCTCCTAGGGCTTTTATACGACGCTATTGGGCTTTTGAGCCTTGAAAGCCAACGAATTACCGCTTCTGGCGTTATGCTTCTAAATTCGATGGTACTTTTAGTTATTGAGATATGGTACTTTAAATTCCGAGGTACAAGACGGTTCTTAGGAGGTACGTACGGAGGAAAAAAAAGTACCCCTCTACTCTGCTTCGTATGCTCTAAAAATGTTCTTTTCAAGGGGTAAGCGCAATCCCCTTTTTTTAGTACCTTCGAGGGGGGGAAGTCGAGTACCTCGGCGAAAAACACACGAAAATCGTGTTTTACCGAAAATTCGACTTTGACCTTCTGTACCGTTCGCAATTTTAATCGGACGGGGTTCAAAAGGGTACCCAACTTTAGGTCAAACTGTCCTCTTTAAGAATCCGGTTTGTTTTTACAATTCCTATTCCTACTTCGGGAGCTACGTCTATGTGAAGGACGTCCTCCTTGGGTAGCCGCAACCAGAAGGGAACGTTGTACCTATTTGACAGAGGTATCGTTGGAAAGGCCTTTTAAAATGTACCAAATGTGTGAAAAAATATTTTCAAAAAAAGTTACCTGGTGTGTACTTTAGTACCCATTTGTATTTTAAAGTGCCAAAAACGGGGTAGATAACCCCACTGTGGGACCTACAGCGTCGAGGGATTTACCAGCTCGAAAATTTCCTTCACTCACAAGTTGCGCCAAATTACACTTAAACGCACTGTACCCTTTTGGTACCTGTACCTTCGCGGGTTCGGGTACAGAGGTACTTTTAGTACCGCGGTAGTTTTAGGGCGCACTGTAAAAATAATAAATAAAAAAATTGCAGCTGTTTACTTAAAAGTGTGTGGGTTTTATTGCCTTTGTACCCATTTTATTTAAATACATTTTTTATTTCTACTTATGTTTGTACTTATTGTACCGGTTTGGAAAAATCGGTCGAAAAACGCAACTTTTTAGTCTTCGCACTGTACAGTTTTCGCATTTCATAGGATCGGGCTGAAACTCATACGGCATTTAGTATTTTATAGAAGTAAACAGAAAGTGAAAGGAAAACATTAAATTTATTACTGTACCGGGTACACGAGGGGTTCAAAGTTGCGTACCTCTGTTTAAGAAAAGGTAAAAATAGTAGCTGGCCGGCCGTGTTTGGTATCGTTGGAAAGCCCTTAAAACGTACTTTATAATGGTACAAATGTTTATCTGAAAAAGTCGCGTTTCAGACCCTTTTGAACGATAAATAGTTTTTCGTAACGATAAATCGTATCAAGAAACGAATTGTGCTGCTCTGAACTGAATTTGAGAGATCTATGGTGTAGGGCGGGGGCGCAACTTGATTGTCCGTCGAATGGGGGAGGGGGGGTAAAAATGTACCGTATTTTAAGGCGCCACGGCAAAAAACCAAAAAGTAGTCATACCCCGCCTCTTGATTTTCGGAAAAATTTCGAGTTGGTAATGTCAAAATCGGTTAGGAACGTTAAAAATAGCTTGACCAAACATGGGGTAAGGGCAGTTTTAAACCACTCCTTAAGGGTGAAAATCGACCCTAAAGGGCGAAATAGAGTGTTTTTTGGGTTTTAGTACTGATGGGTGTGTATGTCGTAGAGACATGCAGTTTTCTGGAAATTGTTAAGGCTATAGTGTATTTTTAGGGAAAAATATTATATGCCGGGAAATTTCCCGGGACACTCATTTATTTTCAACGGGAAATCGTCTACGGTTAAAAAGGGTGTATTTTCAACACGCTTTTACGTGTAACTTTTGAAATAATTGAAAATTGAAATTTCTTTTTCACGGCTTTTGTAGATCCCGCAGAGGTCCATAGCCGGTAACGAGAACTTTTTTTTTGTGTGCACCACCGCTTAGGGGCGACATCGGGAAGTTTTTTTTTCGCCGATCAGAAAACGTAAGGTAGTTGGTACGGAGTGTCGTATATCGTTGGAAAGCCCTTGAGAAGAGTACAAAAGTGATGCAAAAACATTTTGAAAATTTTCACGTTTCAGGCCCTAAAAAGCGAAAAAACACTTTTTACCACTTTTTTCCAAACGTTTTTATGTATGGTTTACGTATCTCCTCCTAGGGCTTTTATACGACGCTATTGGGCTTTTGAGCCTTGAAAGCCAACGAATTACCGCTTCTGGCGTTATGCTTCTAAATTCGATGGTACTTTTAGTTATTGAGATATGGTACTTTAAATTCCGAGGTACAAGACGGTTCTTAGGAGGTACGTACGGAGGAAAAAAAAGTACCCCTCTACTCTGCTTCGTATGCTCTAAAAATGTTCTTTTCAAGGGGTAAGCGCAATCCCCTTTTTTTAGTACCTTCGAGGGGGGGAAGTCGAGTACCTCGGCGAAAAACACACGAAAATCGTGTTTTACCGAAAATTCGACTTTGACCTTCTGTACCGTTCGCAATTTTAATCGGACGGGGTTCAAAAGGGTACCCAACTTTAGGTCAAACTGTCCTCTTTAAGAATCCGGTTTGTTTTTACAATTCCTATTCCTACTTCGGGAGCTACGTCTATGTGAAGGACGTCCTCCTTGGGTAGCCGCAACCAGAAGGGAACGTTGTACCTATTTGACAGAGGTATCGTTGGAAAGGCCTTTTAAAATGTACCAAATGTGTGAAAAAATATTTTCAAAAAAAGTTACCTGGTGTGTACTTTAGTACCCATTTGTATTTTAAAGTGCCAAAAACGGGGTAGATAACCCCACTGTGGGACCTACAGCGTCGAGGGATTTACCAGCTCGAAAATTTCCTTCACTCACAAGTTGCGCCAAATTACACTTAAACGCACTGTACCCTTTTGGTACCTGTACCTTCGCGGGTTCGGGTACAGAGGTACTTTTAGTACCGCGGTAGTTTTAGGGCGCACTGTAAAAATAATAAATAAAAAAATTGCAGCTGTTTACTTAAAAGTGTGTGGGTTTTATTGCCTTTGTACCCATTTTATTTAAATACATTTTTTATTTCTACTTATGTTTGTACTTATTGTACCGGTTTGGAAAAATCGGTCGAAAAACGCAACTTTTTAGTCTTCGCACTGTACAGTTTTCGCATTTCATAGGATCGGGCTGAAACTCATACGGCATTTAGTATTTTATAGAAGTAAACAGAAAGTGAAAGGAAAACATTAAATTTATTACTGTACCGGGTACACGAGGGGTTCAAAGTTGCGTACCTCTGTTTAAGAAAAGGTAAAAATAGTAGCTGGCCGGCCGTGTTTGGTATCGTTGGAAAGCCCTTAAAACGTACTTTATAATGGTACAAATGTTTATCTGAAAAAGTCGCGTTTCAGACCCTTTTGAACGATAAATAGTTTTTCGTAACGATAAATCGTATCAAGAAACGAATTGTGCTGCTCTGAACTGAATTTGAGAGATCTATGGTGTAGGGCGGGGGCGCAACTTGATTGTCCGTCGAATGGGGGAGGGGGGGTAAAAATGTACCGTATTTTAAGGCGCCACGGCAAAAAACCAAAAAGTAGTCATACCCCGCCTCTTGATTTTCGGAAAAATTTCGAGTTGGTAATGTCAAAATCGGTTAGGAACGTTAAAAATAGCTTGACCAAACATGGGGTAAGGGCAGTTTTAAACCACTCCTTAAGGGTGAAAATCGACCCTAAAGGGCGAAATAGAGTGTTTTTTGGGTTTTAGTACTGATGGGTGTGTATGTCGTAGAGACATGCAGTTTTCTGGAAATTGTTAAGGCTATAGTGTATTTTTAGGGAAAAATATTATATGCCGGGAAATTTCCCGGGACACTCATTTATTTTCAACGGGAAATCGTCTACGGTTAAAAAGGGTGTATTTTCAACACGCTTTTACGTGTAACTTTTGAAATAATTGAAAATTGAAATTTCTTTTTCACGGCTTTTGTAGATCCCGCAGAGGTCCATAGCCGGTAACGAGAACTTTTTTTTTGTGTGCACCACCGCTTAGGGGCGACATCGGGAAGTTTTTTTTTCGCCGATCAGAAAACGTAAGGTAGTTGGTACGGAGTGTCGTATATCGTTGGAAAGCCCTTGAGAAGAGTACAAAAGTGATGCAAAAACATTTTGAAAATTTTCACGTTTCAGGCCCTAAAAAGCGAAAAAACACTTTTTACCACTTTTTTCCAAACGTTTTTATGTATGGTTTACGTATCTCCTCCTAGGGCTTTTATACGACGCTATTGGGCTTTTGAGCCTTGAAAGCCAACGAATTACCGCTTCTGGCGTTATGCTTCTAAATTCGATGGTACTTTTAGTTATTGAGATATGGTACTTTAAATTCCGAGGTACAAGACGGTTCTTAGGAGGTACGTACGGAGGAAAAAAAAGTACCCCTCTACTCTGCTTCGTATGCTCTAAAAATGTTCTTTTCAAGGGGTAAGCGCAATCCCCTTTTTTTAGTACCTTCGAGGGGGGGAAGTCGAGTACCTCGGCGAAAAACACACGAAAATCGTGTTTTACCGAAAATTCGACTTTGACCTTCTGTACCGTTCGCAATTTTAATCGGACGGGGTTCAAAAGGGTACCCAACTTTAGGTCAAACTGTCCTCTTTAAGAATCCGGTTTGTTTTTACAATTCCTATTCCTACTTCGGGAGCTACGTCTATGTGAAGGACGTCCTCCTTGGGTAGCCGCAACCAGAAGGGAACGTTGTACCTATTTGACAGAGGTATCGTTGGAAAGGCCTTTTAAAATGTACCAAATGTGTGAAAAAATATTTTCAAAAAAAGTTACCTGGTGTGTACTTTAGTACCCATTTGTATTTTAAAGTGCCAAAAACGGGGTAGATAACCCCACTGTGGGACCTACAGCGTCGAGGGATTTACCAGCTCGAAAATTTCCTTCACTCACAAGTTGCGCCAAATTACACTTAAACGCACTGTACCCTTTTGGTACCTGTACCTTCGCGGGTTCGGGTACAGAGGTACTTTTAGTACCGCGGTAGTTTTAGGGCGCACTGTAAAAATAATAAATAAAAAAATTGCAGCTGTTTACTTAAAAGTGTGTGGGTTTTATTGCCTTTGTACCCATTTTATTTAAATACATTTTTTATTTCTACTTATGTAATAACGCAACTTTTTAGTCATCGCACTGTACAGTTTTCGCATTTTATAGGATCGGGCTGAAACTCATACGGCATTTAGTATTTTATAGTAGTAAACAGAAAGTGAAAGGAAAACATTAAATTTATTACTGTACCGGGTACACGAGGGGTTCAAAGTTGCGTACCTCTGTTTAAGAAAAGGTAAAAATAGTATCTGGCCGGCCGTGTTTGGTATTGTTAGAAAGCCCTTAAAACGTACTTTAAAAGTGTACAAATGTTTATTTTAAAAAAGTCATGTTTCAGACCCTTTTAATCGATGATTTTTTTTTTCGTTAAAAACCCTATTATAAACATCTATTTTCAAATACTACGCTCTTTTTCATAATAATCCTTGTTTTCATTGTTTTTCGCGAATATTTTTATTTAATATATTTTTATATTTTCCTTACACTTGTTTATAACTAACTATATAATTATAAATCAATGAGCCTATAAAAGTGATTATTTGTTAAAATGTAAACATGAAGTTATTTGCGGAATAAACACTCGTTTCAAAGGGCATTAGCGTGGGGTTTAAACACCCCAATCGAAAATTAAATCGGCCAATAATTGCTACGCCAATAAAACTCCACGAGAGCTCAAATGACAAAATGTGACGAAAAATTACCAAATTTACTCTTTTTAAGGTAGTACCGTTGGTCGTAGGACAAAAAGTCATAGGACAAAAGTTGTATATCTTTTAAAATCAGTTACCGAGGATCCGTTTTTCGATACGATTTACCGTTTTGCCGAAATTCGCCTCCGAAACCGCTTAAAAGTCAGGTTCGCCTTTTTTGTTAAATTTTCTTCGAGGATTAAAAATGAAAAATTTCGACTTTTTATAATTTTCCCTTCGGTTGCACGACAGAAGCTACCGACGACCCAAATTTAATTTTTCTAGCTCACCCAGAAGTGGTTAAACATGCGTATACGTTTGTAAAAAGGCGTAAAAGCATCCGGGGAACGTCAAAAACGTATTTTTTCGATTTTAGAGGGGAAAGGAGGGGGAAAAGTGAACTTTTTATCATTTTTCCGGTGACAATACGGACCTTTCGCGTCGAACGGTGAAAACCGCAAGCCTCTACCTCTTACGGTTCGGCTCAAACATTCCGGCTATCGATTATCGCACATGCGGCTTCATACAGTTATGATTTTTATCATCGTGACTCCTGTGGCCGAATATCATAATACTTTTATTATAAAATAAACCTAACTTAAAGAGGATAAGTGTGAGATTCGAGCCCAAAAACCTAAACTGAAATCGGACGACAATTGTGGAAACTACACCCACTCAAAGTGTAAAATCCAAAAAAAATAAAAACACGAAAAATACCAAAATTATCACCATCTGAGGTATAACCGTTAGAGATACGACAAAAAGTCATAGGACCAAAGTTGTAGATCTTTTAAAATCAGTTACCGGTGGCGGTATCCGCTTTTCGATACGACTTGGCGTTTAGCCGCAATCCGCCTCCGAAACCGCTTAAAAGTCGAGGCGGCCATTTTGAATTTTTAAGGGGGGTAAAAATGAAAAATGTCGACTTTTAATCATTTTCCCTTGTATCACACGACAAAAGCTACCTGTAACCCGAATTTAAAGTTTCTAGCTCACCCGGAAGTGGGTAAACACGAGTATACGTGATTAAATAGGCGTCGAAGCCTCCGCGGGGCGTCAAAAACGGGTTTTTTCGATTTTAGGGGGGGAAGGAGGGGGAAAAGTGAAATTTCGACAATTTTTCGGGTTCACAATGCGGACATTCCGCGTCGAACGGTGAAAACCGCAAGTCTCTAGCTCTACCGGAAGTGGGTAAACATTTGTATACGTGAGTCAGTGAGTTACACATGGGGTTGTATATTATATAGACTCGCCGGGTCGTCGTTCGGCCTACGGCCGAACTCTGCCCGACGAGTGGCCAGGTACTTGTATAAATCTCGTACTTGTATAGGAGCTGGTACTTATATAGGTCTGGTACTTATATTTATAAGTCTGATACTTTAATAGAAAATTGTACTTCCCTCTAACATGCCGCCTGAAATCTCGAGAAGACCATAGAATATAAAAGAAAAAATTATTGTACAGCCGACAAGGACATTATTTAAAGGCAGGTACTCTAACCTGCTGCCCAAAGAAAACTGACCTAGAAATACAATAAAAAAAATATTGTAGAACCTATAGGGACTTGGTTTAAAGGCAGGTCCCCTATCGCGCTGCCCGTAGACCACCGATGAAAAAATTATTGTACAACCGACAGGGACTTTGTTTATAGGCAGGTCCCCTAACGTGCTGCCCATAGACCACCGACCAAAAAAAACAATAAAAAATTATTGTAGAACTGACAGGGACTTTGTTTAAAGGCAGGTCCCCTAACGTGCTGCCCATAGACCACCGACCAAAAAAAAAAAAATTATTGTAAAACCGACAGGGACTTTGTTTAATGGCAGGCCTCCTAACGTGCTGCCCGTAAACCACCGACGAAAAAAATTATTGTACAACCAACAGGGACTTTGTTTAAAGGCAGGTCCCCTAACGTGCTGCCCATAGACCACCGACCAAAAAAAAAAAAATTATTGTAGAACCGACAGGGACTTTGTTTAAAGGCAGGTCCCCTAACGTGCTGCCCGTAGACCACCGACAAAAAAATACAATAAAAAAATCATTGTAGAGCCGACAGGGACTTTGTTTAAAGGCAGGTCCCCTAACGTGCTGCCCGCAGACCACCGACCAAAAAATACAATAAAAAAAATTATTGTAGAACCGACAGGGACTTTGTTTAAAGGCAGGTCCCCTAACGTGCTGCCCGCAGACCACCGACCAAAAAATACAATAAATAAATTATTGTAGAGCCGACAGGGACTTTGATTAAAGGCAGGTCCCCTAACGTGCTGCCCGTAGACCACCGACCACAAAATACAAAAAAAAAAAAAATTATTGTAGAACTGACAAGGACTTTGTTTAAAGGCAGGTCCCCTAATGTGCTGCCCGTATACCACCGACCAAAGAAAACAAAAAATTATTGTAAACTGTCAGGGACTTTGTTTACAGCGTGCTGCCCGTAGACCACCGACCAAAAAATACAATAAAAAAATTATTGTAGAACCGACAGAGACTTTGTTTAAAGGCAGGTCCCCTAACGAATGCCCGTAGACCACCGACACAAAAATACAATAAAAAAAATCATTGTAGAGCCGACAGGGACTTTGTTTAAAGGCAGGTCCCCTAACGTGCTGCCCATAGACCACCGACCAAAAAAAACAAAAAATTATTGTAGAACCGACAGGGACTTTGTTTAAAGGCAGGTCCCCTATCGTGCTGCCCGTAGACCACCGACACAAAAATACAAACAAAAAAATTATTGTAGAGCCGACAGGGACTATGTTTGAAGGCAGGTCCCCTAACGTGCTGCCCGTAGACCACCGACCAAAAAATACAATAACAAATTTTTTGTAGAACCGACAGGGACTTTGTTTGAAGGCAGGTCCCCTAATGTGCTGCCCGTAGACCACCGACCAAAAAATACAATACAAAAATTTTTGTAGAACCGACAGGGACTTTGTTTGAAGGCTGGTCCCCTAATGTGCTGCCCGTAGACCACCGACCAAAAAAAACAAAAAAATATTGTAGAACTGACAGGGACTTTGTTTAAAGGCAGGTCCCCTAATGTGCTGCCCGTAGACCACTGACCAAAAAAAACAAAAAATTATTGTAGAACTGACAGGGACTTTGTTTAAAGGCAGGTCCCCTAACGTGCTGCCCGTAGACCACCGACCAAAAAATACAATAAAACAATTATTGTAGAACCGACAGAGACTTTGTTTAAAGGCAGGTCCCCTAACGTGCTGCCCGTAGACCACCGACACAAAAATACAATAAAAAAATCATTGTAGAGCCAACAGGGACTTTGTTTAAAGGCAGGTCCCCTAACGTGCTGCCCCTAGACCACCCACCTAAAAATACAAACAAAAAAATTATTGTAGAACCGATAGGGACTTTGTTTAAAGGCAGGTCCCCTATTGTGCTGCCCGTAGACCACCGATGAAAAAATTATTGTAGAACCGACAGGGACTTTGTTTAAAGGAAGGTCCCCTAACGTGCTGCCCGTAGACCACCGACACAAAAATACAATAAAAAAAATCATTGTAGAGCCGACAGGGACTTTGTTTAAAGGCAGGTCCCCTAACGTGCTGCCCATAGACCACCGACCAAAAAAAACAAAAAATTATTGTAGAACCGACAGGGACTTTGTTTAAAGGCAGGTCCCCTAACGTGCTGCCCATAGACCACCGACCAAAAAAAACAAAAAATTATTGTAGAACCGACAGGGACTTTGTTTAAAGGCAGGTCCTAATGTGCTGCCCGTAGACCACCGACACAAAAATACAAAAAAAAAATCATTGTAGAGCCGACAGGGACTTTGTTTAAAGGCAGGTCCCCTAACGTGCTGCCCGTAGACCACCAACCAAAAAATACAAACAAAAAAATTATTGTAAAACCGACAGGGACTATGTTTAAAGGCAGGTCCCCTAACGTGCTGCCCGTAGACCACCGACCAAAATATACAATAAAAATTTTTTTGTAGAACCGACAGGGACTTTGTTTGAAGGCAGGTCCCCTAATGTGCTGCCCGTAGACCACCGACCAAAAAAAACCAAAAATTATTGTAGAACTGACAGGGACTTTGTTTAAAGGCAGGTCCCTTAACGTGCTGCCCGTAGACCACCGACTAAAAAGTACAATAAAATAAGTATTGTTGAGCCGACAGGGACTTTGTTTAAAGGTAGGTCCCCTAACGTGCTGCCCGTAGACCAACGACCAAAAAATACAATTAAATAATCATTGTAGAACTGACAGGGACTTTGTTTAAAGGCAGGTCCCCAAACGTGCTGCCCGTAGACCACCGACCAAAAAGTACAATAAAATAAGTATTGTTGAGCCGACAGGGACTTTGTTTAAAGGCAGGTCCCCTAACGTGCTGCCCGTAGACCACCGACCAAAAAATACAATAAAAAAATTATTGTTGAGCCGACAGGGACTTTGTTTAAAGGCAGGTCCCCTAACGTGCTGCCCGTAGACCACCGACCAAAAAATACAATAAAAAAATTATTGTTGAGCCGACAGGGACTTTGTTTAAAGGCAGGTCCCCTAACGTGCTGCCCGTAGACCACAGACCAAAAAATACAATAAAAAAATTATTGTTGAGCCGACAGGGACTTTGTTTAAAGGCAGGCCCCCTATCATGCTGCCTGAGAAGACCGTAAAATACAATCAAAAAATTATTGTAGAGCCGACAGGGACTTTGTTTAAAGGCAGGTCCCCTAACGTGCTGCCCGTAGACCACCGACCAAAAAATACAATAAAAAAATTATTGTTGAGCCGACAGGGACTTTGTTTAAAGGCAGGTCCCTTAACGTGCTGCCCGTAGACCACCGACTAAAAAGTACAATAAAATAAGTATTGTTGAGCCGACAGGGACTTTGTTTAAAGGTAGGTCCCCTAACGTGCTGCCCGTAGACCAACGACCAAAAAATACAATAAAATAATCATTGTAGAACTGACAGGGACTTTGTTTAAAGGCAGGTCCCCAAACGTGCTGCCCGTAGACCACCGACCAAAAAGTACAATAAAATAAGTATTGTTGAGCCGACAGGGACTTTGTTTAAAGGCAGGTCCCCTAACGTGCTGCCCGTAGACCACCGACCAAAAAATACAATAAAAAAATTATTGTTGAGCCGACAGGGACTTTGTTTAAAGGCAGGTCCCCTAACGTGCTGCCCGTAGACCACCGACCAAAAAATACAATAACAAAATTATTGTTGAGCCGACAGGGACTTTGTTTAAAGGCAGGTCCCCTTAACGTGCTGCCCGTAGACCACCGACCAAAAAATACAATAAAAAAATATTGTTGAGCCGACAGGGACTTTGTTTAAAGGCAGGTCCCTTAACGTGCTGCCCGTAGACCACCGACCAAAAAGTACAATATATTAAGTATTGTTGAGCCGACAGGGACTTTGTTTAAAGGTAGGTCCCCTAACGTGCTGCCCGTAGACCAACGACCAAAAAATACAATAAAATAATCATTGTAGAACTGACAGGGACTTTGTTTAAAGGCAGGTCCCCAAACGTGCTGCCCCGTAGACCACCGACCAAAAAGTACAATAAAATAAGTATTGTTGAGCCGACAGGGACTTTTTTTAAAGGCAGGTCCCCTAACGTGCTGCCCGTAGACCACCAACAAACAAATACAATAAAATAATCATTGTAGAACTGCCAGGGACTTTGTTTAAAGGCAGGTCCCCTAACGTGCTGTCCGTAGACCACCGACCAAAAAGTACAATAAAATAAGTATTGTAGAGCCGACAGGGACTTTGTTTAAAGGCAGGTCGCCTAACGTGCTGCCCTTAGACCACCGACTAAAATATACAAGACAAAAAATATTGTAGAACCGACAGGGACTTTGTTTAAAGGCAGGTCCCCCATCGTGCTGCCCGTAGACCACCGGCCAAAAAATACAATAAAAAAATCATTGTAGAACCGACAGGGACTTTGTTTAAAGGCAGGTCCCCTAACGTGCTGCCCATAGACCACCGACCAAAAAAAACAAAAAATTATTGTAGAACCGACAGGGACTTTGTTTAAAGGCAGGTCCCCTAACGTGCTGCCCATAGACCCCCGACCAAAAAAAACAAAAAATTATTGTAGAACCGACAGGGACTTTGTTTAAAGGCAGGTCCCCTAATGTGCTGCCCGTAGACCACCGACACAAAAATACAATAAAAAAATCATTGTAGAGCCGACAGGGACTTTGTTTAAAGGCAGGTCCCCTAACGTGCTGCCCGTAGACCACCGACCAAAAAATACAATAAAAAAATTATTGTTGAGCCGACAGGGACTTTGTTTAAAGGCAGGTCCCCTAACGTGCTGCCCGTAGACCACCGACCAAAAAATACAATAAAAAAATTATTGTTGAGCCGACAGGGACTTTGTTTAAAGGCAGGTCCCCTAACGTGCTGCCCGTAGACCACCGACCAAAAAATACAATCAAAAAATTATTGTAGAGCCGACAGGGACTTTGTTTAAAGGCAGGTCCCCTAACGTGCTGCCCGTAGACCACCGACCAAAAAGTACAATACAATAAGTATTGTTGAGCCGACAGGGACTTTTTTTAAAGGCAGGTCCCCTAACGTGCTGCCCGTAGACCACCAACAAACAAATACAATAAAATAATCATTGTAGAGCCGACAGGGACTTTGTTTAAAGGCAGGTCGCCTAACGTGCTGCCCTTAGACCACCGACTAAAATATACAATACAAAAAATATTGTAGAACCGACAGGGACTTTGTTTAAAGGCAGGTCCCCCATCGTGCTGCCCGTAGACCACCGACTAAAAAATACAATACAAAAATTATTGTAGAACCGACAGGGACTTTGTTTAAAGGCAGGTCCCCTAACGTGCTGCCCGTAGACTACCGACCAAAAAATACAATAAAAAAATCATTGTAGAACCGACAGGGACTTTGTTTAAAGGCAGGTCCCCTAACGTGCTGCCCATAGACCACCGACCAAAAAAAACAAAAAATTATTGTAGAACCGACAGGGACTTTGTTTAAAGGCAGGTCCCCTAACGTGCTGCCCATAGACCCCCGACCAAAAAAACAAAAAATTATTGTAGAACCGACAGGGACTTTGTTTAAAGGCAGGTCCCCTAATGTGCTGCCCGTAGACCACCGACACAAAAATACAATAAAAAAATCATTGTAGAGCCGACAGGGACTTTGTTTAAAGGCAGGTCCCCTAACGTGCTGCCCGTAGACCACCGACCAAAAAATACAATAAAAAAATTATTGTTGAGCCGACAGGGACTTTGTTTAAAGGCAGGTCCCCCATCGTGCTGCCCGTAGACCACCGACCAAAAAATACAATAAAAAAATATTGTTGAGCCGACAGGGACTTTGTTTAAAGGCAGGTCCCTTAACGTGCTGCCCGTAGACCACCGACCAAAAAGTACAATATATTAAGTATTGTTGAGCCGACAGGGACTTTGTTTAAAGGTAGGTCCCCTAACGTGCTGCCCGTAGACCAACGACCAAAAAATACAATAAAATAATCATTGTAGAACTGACAGGGACTTTGTTTAAAGGCAGGTCCCCAAACGTGCTGCCCCGTAGACCACCGACCAAAAAGTACAATAAAATAAGTATTGTAGAGCCGACAGGGACTTTGTTTAAAGGCAGGTCGCCTAACGTGCTGCCCTTAGACCACCGACTAAAATATACAAGACAAAAAATATTGAAGAACCGACAGGGACTTTGTTTAAAGGCAGGTCCCCCATCGTGCTGCCCGTAGACCACCGGCCAAAAAATACAATACAAAAATTATTGTAGAACCGACAGGGACTTTGTTTAAAGGCAGGTCCCCTAACGTGCTGCCCGTAGACTACCGACCAAAAAATACAATAAAAAAATCATTGTAGAACCGACAGGGACTTTGTTTAAAGGCAGGTCCCCTAACGTGCTGCCCATAGACCACCGACCAAAAAAAACAAAAAATTATTGTAGAACCGACAGGGACTTTGTTTAAAGGCAGGTCCCCTAACGTGCTGCCCATAGACCCCCGACCAAAAAAAACAAAAAATTATTGTAGAACCGACAGGGACTTTGTTTAAAGGCAGGTCCCCTAATGTGCTGCCCGTAGACCACCGACACAAAAATACAATAAAAAAATCATTGTAGAGCCGACAGGGACTTTGTTTAAAGGCAGGTCCCCTAACGTGCTGCCCGTAGACCACCGACCAAAAAATACAATAAAAAAATTATTGTTGAGCCGACAGGGACTTTGTTTAAAGGCAGGTCCCCTAACGTGCTGCCCGTAGACCACCGACCAAAAAATACAATAAAAAAATTATTGTTGAGCCGACAGGGACTTTGTTTAAAGGCAGGTCCCCTAACGTGCTGCCCGTAGACCACCGACCAAAAAATACAATCAAAAAATTATTGTAGAGCCGACAGGGACTTTGTTTAAAGGCAGGTCCCCTAACGTGCTGCCCGTAGACCACCGACCAAAAAGTACAATACAATAAGTATTGTTGAGCCGACAGGGACTTTTTTTAAAGGCAGGTCCCCTAACGTGCTGCCCGTAGACCACCAACAAACAAATACAATAAAATAATCATTGTAGAACTGACAGGGACTTTGTTTAAAGGCAGGTCCCCTAACGTGCTGCCCGTAGACCACCGACCAAAAAGTACAATAAAATAAGTATTGTAGAGCCGACAGGGACTTTGTTTAAAGGCAGGTCGCCTAATGTGCTGCCCTTAGACCACCGACTAAAATATACAATACAAAAAATATTGTAGAACCGACAGGGACTTTGTTTAAAGGCAGGTCCCCCATCGTGCTGCCCGTAGACCACCGACTAAAAAATACAATACAAAAATTATTGTAGAACCGACAGGGACTTTGTTTAAAGGCAGGTCCCCTAACGTGCTGCCCATAGACTACCGACCAAAAAATACAATAAAAAAATCATTGTAGAACCGACAGGGACTTTGTTTAAAGGCAGGTCCCCTAACGTGCTGCCCATAGACCACCGACCAAAAAAAACAAAAAATTATTGTAGAACCGACAGGGACTTTGTTTAAAGGCAGGTCCCCTAACGTGCTGCCCATAGACCCCCGACCAAAAAAAACAAAAAATTATTGTAGAACCGACAGGGACTTTGTTTAAAGGCAGGTCCCCTAATGTGCTGCCCGTAGACCACCGACACAAAAATACAATAAAAAAATCATTGTAGAGCCGACAGGGACTTTGTTTAAAGGCAGGTCCCCTAACGTGCTGCCCGTAGACCACCGACCAAAAAATACAATAAAAAAATTATTGTTGAGCCGACAGGGACTTTGTTTAAAGGCAGGTCCCCTAACGTGCTGCCCGTAGACCACCGACCAAAAAATACAATAAAAAAATTATTGTTGAGCCGACAGGGACTTTGTTTAAAGGCAGGTCCCCTAACGTGCTGCCCGTAGACCACCGACCAAAAAATACAATCAAAAAATTATTGTAGAGCCGACAGGGACTTTGTTTAAAGGCAGGTCCCCTAACGTGCTGCCCGTAGACCACCGACCAAAAAATACAATAAAAAAATTATTGTTGAGCCGACAGGGACTTTGTTTAATGGCAGGTCCCTTAAAGTGCTGCCCGTAGACCACCGACTAAAAAGTACAATAAAATAAGTATTGTTGAGCCGACAGGGACTTTGTTTAAAGGTAGGTCCCCTAACGTGCTGCCCGTAGACCAACGACCAAAAAATACAATAAAATAATCATTGTAGAACTGACAGGGACTTTGTTTAAAGGCAGGTCCCCAAACGTGCTGCCCGTAGACCACCGACCAAAAAGTACAATAAAATAAGTATTGTTGAGCCGACAGGGACTTTGTTTAAAGGCAGGTCCCCTAACGTGCTGCCCGTAGACCACCGACCAAAAAATACAATAAAAAAATTATTGTTGAGCCGACAGGGACTTTGTTTAAAGGCAGGTCCCCTAACGTGCTGCCCGTAGACCACCGACCAAAAAATACAATAAAAAAATTATTGTTGAGCCGACAGGGACTTTGTTTAAAGGCAGGTCCCCTATCATGCTGCCTGAGAAGACCGTAAAATACAATCAAAAAATTATTGTAGAGCCGACAGGGACTTTGTTTAAAGGCAGGTCCCCTAACGTGCTGCCCGTAGACCACCGACCAAAAAGTACAATATATTAAGTATTGTTGAGCCGACAGGGACTTTGTTTAAAGGCAGGTCCCTTAACGTGCTGCCCGTAGACCACCGACCAAAAAGTACAATATATTAAGTATTGTTGAGCCGACAGGGACTTTGTTTAAAGGTAGGTCCCCTAACGTGCTGCCCGTAGACCAACGACCAAAAAATACAATAAAATAATCATTGTAGAACTGACAGGGACTTTGTTTAAAGGCAGGTCCCCAAACGTGCTGCCCGTAGACCACCGACCAAAAAGTACAATAAAATAAGTATTGTTGAGCCGACAGGGACTTTTTTTAAAGGCAGGTCCCCTAACGTGCTGCCCGTAGACATCCAACAAACAAATACAATAAAATAATCATTGTAGAACTGACAGGGACTTTGTTTAAAGGCAGGTCCCCTAACGTGCTGCCCGTAGACCACCGACCAAACAGTACAATAAAATAAGTATTGTAGAGCCGACAGGGACTTTGTTTAAAGGCAGGTCGCCTAACGTGCTGCCCTTAGACCACCGACTAAAATATACAATACAAAAAATATTGTAGAACCGACAGGGACTTTGTTTAAATGCAGGTCCCCTAACGTGCTGCCCGTAGACCACCGAGCAAAAAATACAAACAAAAAAATTATTGTAGAACCGACAGGGACTTTGTTTAAAGGCAGGTCCCCTAACATGCTGCCCATAGACCACCGACACAAAAATACAATAAAAAAATCATTGTAGAACCGACAGGGACTTTGTTTAAAGGCAGGTCCCCTAACGTGCTGCCCGTAGACCACCGAGCAAAAAATACAAACAAAAAATTTATTGTAGAACCGACAGGGACTTTGTTTAAAGGCAGGTCCCCTATCGTGCTGCCCGTAGACCACCGACCAAAAAGTACAATAAAATAAGTATTGTTGAGCCGACAGGGACTTTGTTTAAAGGCAGGTCCCCTAACGTGCTGCCCGTAGACCAACGACCAAAAAATACAATAAAATAATCATTGTAGAACTGACAGGGACTTTGTTTAAAGGCAGGTCCCCTAACGTGCTGCCCGTAGACCACGGACCAAAAAGTACAATAAAATAAGTATTGTTGAGCCGACAGGGACTTTGTTTAAAGGCAGGTCCCCTAACGTGCTGCCCGTAGACCACCGACAAACAAATACAATAAAATAATCATTGTAGAACTGACAGGGACTTTGTTTAAAGGCAGGTCCCCTAACGTGCTGCCCGTAGACCACCGACCAAAAAGTACAATAAAATAAGTATTGTTGAGCCGACAGGGACTTTGTTTAAAGGCAGGTCCCCTAACGTGCTGCCCGTAGACCACCGACAAACAAATACAATAAAATAATCATTGTAGAGCCGACAGGGACTTTGTTTAAAGGCAGGTCGCCTAACATGCTGCCCGTGGTCCACCTTAACAAGACTGACCAAAAATAAATAAATGGTGTTAGAGAAGGAGTTCGTCGTACACAATATTCTTTGTGTAGGCGACTCCTTCGTGAACCCTGAAGGGAGGGACCAGGACAACGATGTTCTCAGGACGTCTGACTCTGCTTAGTAGAACGTACAGCTGGCCGTGTGTAAAGCAGTCAGTTCGAAGATCGACTCCGACGTAGTCTATAGTCTGGCCCTGGCTCTTGTGACCCGTCATCGCGTACGCCAACATGAGGGGGAATTGGCGACGACGGACTCGAAGCGGTGATCCCTCCATAAATTCGAACCTAAAGGATATTCTAGGTATTCCTATAGGCTCGGCACTTCCGGGAAGTCTCACTGTTATTAGTCGGTGACTAATCGCCATAACAATGACTTTTGTCCCATTTGCAAGTCCGTCGGCGATGTTAAGGTTCCTCATAACTAAGCAAACAGAGCCAACCTTAAGTCGTAGAACGTGGTCTGGGACGCCTTTTGCAGTGGCTTGGTGTAAAAGGTATACCTCTACGTCTAGGCCATTATCGTCTTCTCTTTCTACCGTGTCCGCACTCCTTAGCTCATGAAGGTTGCCCTCTAAAGTGTTGCATATCTTGGCATTTATTTCTTTTACGTTGACATTTATGGTGGAAAGGATTGCTCGGCTTGAAGCTTGATCGGGATCTCGCAGGATGTCTATGGGAAATACTTGGGCGATCAAGTCCTCCAGAGATGTGAGATACCGCACCCCGTGCAACGGTATAACACTCTCACTATCTCTGCCTTCTCCAAAGACTGTTGGAGGAATTGTTCCATTTCCTACACCAAGGAGAAAGTCGGAGTAGGAAAGGGAACTACTAGTTCTGTGCGGTGTTGTCAGTGAGAATTTTTTGAACAATCGCCAAAGATGCGACGCCCGAAGTGATACACACGTGACGTCAGCTGGTGTTCGAGCTTTTTCAACTACGGGCGCGATCTGTCGGAAATCCCCGGAGCAGAGAAAGATTTTATTCCCGAATGGCACACCAGAGTTCATCAGGTCTCGGAGAGACCTATCGAGCATCTCGAAAATATAGCGGTGTGCCATCGGGGCCTCATCAAACACGATGAGCTGTGCAGCACGGATGAGCTCTGCTCGCTGGGATCCGTTAGTGATATTCCAGACGCCAGTGCCGTGGCCGAGATCGAGGGGGAGGCGGAACATGCTGTGAGCTGTAGAACCACCAGGCATGTTGGCGGCGGCAATGCCTGAGCTCGCCACTGCGAGGGCCACCTTCCGACAGCTTCGTACGAACGCTAGGATGACACGAATAAGAGCTGTTTTCCCATAGCCTCCGGGACCGTCCAGAAAAATTATTCTAGACGAACGAGGATCACCGGGGCTGAGAACTAAAGAGCGGATGTACTCGAAACAGCGCCGCTGGTCATACGAGAACTTCGGCTCCCACTCCTCCACAACAGCCCTTTGGTAGTTCTCGCCGTAGTTAAGCAACTCTCTGCCTAACTCAGTCGTGCCATCCTGCACATCGGGAAGACCATGGTCGGTCAAACATGATCCTTGTCGACGAAGACTGCGGTCGATTTCAATGAGGGCAAGTTTGAAGGCCAGCTCAGGGTCTCTAGGATTCCGTTCCATGTGGTCTTCACAAAGCGAGGTCTTGAAAGCGTCCCACAACACAGCTGCAGGTGCTCCCATGTTGCACAGGAGTACAAAAAAGGAACGGAGCCTAGGGCCGAGCATGAACTGAGCTGCCTCTCGCAGTGCCTGGTGGTACTCTTCTTCGTCTTCGACCAAGCCTAGCTTACGGGCGACATTATAAAAGGTGTGGCAATCTGGCCCACCGCGTGACAACAGATCAGCGTAACCCCGACAAGGGGTCGACATCAGAAGAAGTCGAAGGTAATACTGCTCGCCTCGGTTGGGCGAGACCCACAGCAGTCTGCATACCTTTTTTCCGCGCTGGCGAGGAGTAATGTAGTGCTGGCCATCCGGGTGCTCGTACAATGCCGCATTACGGGGACGACTAGAATGGACTATGAAATGCTCATAAAAATATTGGTATGTAATGTCATCAAAAACTGCATCCTGAGGTCGGTTAAAATACAATAACAGTTTAGAAGTTGCTCTGGTGGTTGCTTCTGATAATAAGTCACCTGGTCGGAAAAGTACGGCCTGCTTGCCTTCCAGATGTACTGGAAGACACTCCACGCTGGGCTCTGACTTGGATATAGGAAAATCTAAGAGGCGCCAGCATGCGTCGCTAGCGCCCACCATTCTCTTCGTCACGTAATGTTCAACCTCGTCCTCTTGATTTCTGAGAGGAGTAACGGTCACGTTTTGGAGTGAACCACCCTTCATTAAGTATTTAAAAAGGTATTTTATTACGCGACGAGTAGACGCAAGCTCCAAGTTTATGTGGGCCTCAAATTTTAAAAGTAATGCGGCATTGTAAGGTACTACCCATCCGTCATGAACCGGAATACTTTTATTTCTACATTCTATAACCCCTCTATTATTATAGTTTCGTCGGTACAGGACGAACCCCCTTTCGTCAACATGGGTAGTCTCGCAGGCAGACTTGGGGAAAAACTTTTTGCAAAAACCTTTATCAGCGTCCCAGCACAGGAAGTCGGTGCGGTGGTCAGTGCCACAGGGCCCGTGGATCATATGTTTTAGTACCAAATTCCTGAGTCTTCCATCGGCTTCTTCTTCCGAGGGGATATCTGCGCGAATGACGGAATCTATGTCGTTCGCCTGAACCGGACCGTCGCCGTCAATCTTGAAAACAATGTGGGCGTGAGGAAGGCCCCTCATTTGCATTTCAATTACATAAACGACATAGGTTGGACGGCCGAACATTGCTCCACTGCGCAGATCTCGGAGAAGTTCTTGAAGCTTGATCTGGAAGACTCTACAGGCTGTACTTGGGTCACTTCGACCTCCACCGTGGGGGCAAGCCCTCTTATTTTCCTCCCAAGAAGCACTGTATGTGAATGTTAAAAAAAACGTAGGTGAGCCCAGACGAGAAACAAGTCCCATTGCGTTCTCATAATGAACCTTCATGTACCTTGGCCCGCCGGTAAATGTACTTGGGAGGTAAACTTTACCAGGTTGCACGCCACCTTCGCCCTGTACGGTTTCGTCCCGGATGATATCAGTCACAACCTGGCCGTCAGCCTGTCTGTCCTGTTGCACCCGAATAAATTCATCCATTGGCCCTATGCGTATGGCATTTTGGGCGGCAGAGTTACTCTGGGAAAATTTGATGAAACGAAGTCGCTCTTCTTCGTACCTCGCAAACATTTCAACCTGCCAAGCTTGTGACAGCCGGCCGAAATGAGCGAATCTAAGATCGGAAAGTAAGAGGCAGCGTGAATAATTATATTGCGAGAGTTTTGCCCTACGATTGTCTACCATGCCAATATGCCAGCCCAAATGTCCTTGTGGATAGAGGAGGGGGTATTGGAAAGGTTCCATCAAAGGACTGAAAAGATCGATGGAGGATGGTCGATGAGAGCCCGTTTTCCAGATAGTCAGTTTTCTATTTTCAGTTGAACATTCCTCCGTGCTCAACACGGCGTGCACTTCAACGCCTGTTTGTCTATCACCAAGAGCAGGGCCGTGAGTAGATCTATTTGTGACCTCAAAATCCAAATGGGCGCTAATTGACGGCTCGTTACTTAATCTACGAAAGTCTGCAATAAAGGGATTGGTTTGTGTTAGGAATTCAGTAATGGCACCGATTATCCCAATGTCGAGAGATCTACCCGCGGCAATGTTCTTACGTTCCTCGCCGTCATCGATATAAAGGTGGCATCGGTTGACAAACTGGGCGATTCCTCCTCGAGTCGTGAACCTTTGACCGGGCGCGTCCAAGTTGTATACCTGGTGGTACATCCTGCCTTCAATCTTAAAGAAAGACAGGCCACTAGGATGGCGGTATCCACCAGACACTTCAAGTGCACAGAAGGCAAACAAATCGTTATATGCACGAGCACGTTGGAGGAAATGGCGGTTTGTATAAAAAGATGGCTCTAAAGGGGGTAATTTTAAAACATTGTAAGCGCCTTCTCCACAGCACCACTTTTTTCTATCCTTCTCTTCCTCAAAAAGCCGTGCTCCGCAGTAAGAACATTTAAAAATGTCTTCCACCCATAAACTTGTTTTCTTGAGATTGTACGCCACGATATTATCAAGTATTTCGCCACTCCAATATGCCATAGGGCCTTGACTCACAACCTTTCGAGCAATTGTAGCTGGCATATGCCTCATTTCGTTTAGCTTAGGATTTTTTAATCTAAATATATTTATTCTTTGAGAAGTGGCTTCAGGGTGCTGCTGGCTGTAACGCTGAACAGCTTCTCTGTGAACCTCAGGATGCTGCTGGGTGTAACGTTCAACAGCATCTCTGTTCACCTCAGGATGCTGCTGGGTGTAGCGCTGAACAGCATCTCTGTTCACCTCAGGATGCTGCTGGGTATAGCGCTGAACAGCATCTCTGTGAACCTCAGGATGCTGCTGGGTGTAGCGCTCAACAGCATCTCTGTTCACCTCAGGGTGTTTCAAGCTATATTTCTTTTTTGATTGTCTTACTTGTTCCTCTCGAGTTGTTGATAGGACCTTTGGCCGTCCACGTTTCAATTTTTTGGGTCTTCCTGGACCTTTTTTTAGATTTGAGGAAAGAAACTCGGTATTTGTTTGCAGAGGTAATTTTGCATCTGGATTAAGTTGTGAGTCTCGGTTAGGTGGAGAAGCAATTAACGAGAGCACTTCATTTTGAACGGGGTGGGCTTGTTCGGCAACTTGACAAAAAACTAGTTTTGTTATCGTAAACTGTCTTACGACTCCATCCAAAGCCGCGTTTGACAATAACAGTCTGGCCAGTGATTGGTAACTCTCACAAAGAAAAAGACGGGCCAAGTTGTTGCAATCATTAATGAGGTCATAACGGCGATTCTCATTCACTGCATGGGAATCAAAAAGATAAAGCTGCCTTTGGCTGCCCCAAAAAGACACAGTAACTGTTTGGCCAGTAAACAGGAAGCCGACATCTACGCGGTTTTCTGCCAGGAGTGTTTCTAAGGTCACAGAAAGACAGCTAACACTTTGTTCAACATCACGTGGCGTCAAAGGATAGAGGGCATCGTGAACGTAATTAATGTCTAATATTTGGACGGGCTCTCCAATAATATCTACACCCCTAGGCAATTCATCCGGGAATAAGAATCGGTTTTCACCGGTGCAATCGTCATTTCGCAGAGTTTTATATAAACGGTCCCCACTCATGAGGATTTCGTCGATGGCAGCCGTAGTAAATTCCCTTTCAAGGCTCTTCCATGCAAGTGCACAAGCGGAATTGGCCACGCATTGTGCATTTCTACTCTTGGAAAAGAGTCGTTCGTCACCCTGGTGAAAAGAACCCCAGCCTACACACGAAAAATTCCTGGAAACTGAATTCATGACCAGTAAAAAATATTTCTTATAAAAGAAAGAGCGAGAAATACAAAAAAATCCAAGCAAATGAATGCAAAAAAAAAAAAATATATATATTATTAATAATTAATATAATAATATATAAATGAAAACAAATTCAAATATACAAAGAGCAGATCAAAAACCCGAGAACAACGAAAAATGTAGAAATGTAGTGGAAAAGAAACAAAAATCACCTAAGAAATAAAAAAAAAAACACGTAGAAATAAAAAATAATTAAGAATACGAAAAAAACGAAAGATAAAAAACAATTGAAAAAAAAAAACCCACTTAAAAATAAAAATGAATTAAGAATACGAAAAAAACCTAAGATAAAAAACAATTGAAAAAAAAAACCTAAAAAACCTAATATGCAAAAGTAATAGAAATAAAAACCGAAGAAAAACAACACACAAAAAAAAAAAACGAAAAAACCTAATATGCAAAAGTAATAGAAATAATAAACCGAAAAAAAAACAACACCGAAAAAAAAAAAAAAAAAATGAAAAAAGTACGTAAACGACGAAGAAAAATAAAGAGGAGTAAGGGTTTGGGAGATAGATGTGTTCGGGTCGAGATCTGAGAACAGAGTGAGCTCCGCTGGACAGTACCTCTAATGATATATGCATGTTATCTATTACCCTCCCACTCTACATCCGCCCCCACCCCCAACCTTCAATCAACCAACAAAATAGAAAAATTATAATAATAATAAATGGCTTATTTTGACTAAACGATAGGTCGTACCGGGCTGAAAATCATATGGTATTTAGTCCTTTGTAGTAGCAAAGTGTACATGACAGAAAATCCTTAAATCTAATACTATACCGGGTACATGAAGGGTACAAAGTTGCGAACCTCAGTTTAAGAAAAGGTACCAATTGTACCTAGCCGGTCGTGTTTAGTATCGTTAGAAAGCCCTTAAAACGTACTTTAAAATGGCACAAACGTTTATCTAAAAAAAGTCACGTTTCAGACCCTTTTGAACGATAAATAGTTTTTTGTTGACGATTAGTCGTATCAAAAAACGAATTACTTTACTCTGAACAGAATTCGAGAGATATAAGGTGTGAGGTGTGGGGTGGGGGCACAACTTGATTGTCCGTCGAATGGGGGAGGGGGGGTAAAAATGTACCGTATTTTAAGGCGCCACGGCAAAAAACCAAAAAGTAGTCACACCCCGCCTCTTGATTTTCGGAAAAATTTCGAGTTGGTAATGTCAAAATCGGTTAGGAACGTTAAAAATAGCTTGACCAAACATTGGGTAAGGGCAGTTTTAAACCACTCCTTAAGGGTGAAAATCGACCCTAAAGGGCCAAATAGAGTGTTTTTTGAATTTTAGTACTGATGGATGTGTATGTCGTAGAGACATGCAGTTTTCTGGAAATTGTTAAGGCTATAGTGTATTTTTAGGGAAAAATACTATATGCCGGGAAATTTCCCGGGACACTCATTTATTTTCAACGGGAAATCGTCTACGGTTAAAAAGGGTGTATTTTCAACACGCTTTTACGTGTAACTTTTGAAATAATTGAAAATTGAAATTTCTTTTTCACGGCTTTTGTAGATCCCGCAGAGGTCCATAGCCGGTAACGATAACTTTTTTTTTGTGTGCACCACCGCTTAGGGGCGACATCGGAAAGTTTTTTTTTCGCCGATCAGAAAACGTAAGGTAGTTGGTACGGAGTGTCGTATATCGTTGAAAAGCCCTTGAGAAGAGTACAAAAGTGATGCAAAAACATTTTGAAAATTTTCACGTTTCAGGCCCTAAAAAGCGAAAAAACACTTTTTACCACTTTTTTCCAAACGTTTTTATGTATGGTTTACGTATCTCCTCCTAGGGCTTTTATACGACGCTATTGGGCTTTTGAGCCTTGAAAGCCAACGAATTACCGCTTCTGGCGTTATGCTTCTAAATTCGATGGTACTTTTAGTTTTTGAGATTTGGTACTTTAAATTCCGAGGTACAAGTCGGTTCTTAGGAGGTACGTACGGAGGAAAGAAAAGTACCCCTCTACTCTGCTTCGTATGCTCTAAAAATGTTCTTTTCAAGGGGTAAGCGCAATCCCCTTTTTTTAGTACCTTCGAGGGGGGGAAGTCGAGTACCTCGGCGAAAAACACGCGAAAATCGTGTTTTACCGAAATTTCGACTTTGACCTTCTGTACCGTTCGCAATTTTAATCGGACGGGGTTCAAAAGGGTACCCAACTTTAGGTCAAACTGTCCTCTTTAAGAATCCGGTTTGTTTTTACAATTCCTATTCCTACTTCGGGAGCTACGTCTATGTGAAGGACGTCCTCCTTGGGTAGCCGCAACCAGAAGGGAACGTTGTACCTATTTGACAGAGGTATCGTTGGAAAGGCCTTTTAAAATGTACCAAATGTGTGAAAAAATATTTTCAAAAAAAGTTACCTGGTGTGTACTTTAGTACCCTTTTGTATTTTAAAGTGCCAAAAACGGGGTAGATAACCCCACTGTGGGACCTACAGCGTCGAGGGATTTACCAGCACGAAAATTTCCTTCACTCACAAGTTGTGCCAAATTACACTTAAACGCACTGTACCCTTTTGGTACCTGTAGCTTCGCGGGTTCGGGTACAGAGGTACTTTTAGTACCGCGGTAGTTTTAGGGCGCACTGTAAAAATAATAAATAAAAAAATTGCAGCTGTTTACTTAAAAGTGTGTGGGTTTTATTGCCTTTGTACCCATTTTATTTAAATACATTTTTTATTTCTACTTATGTTTGTACTTATTGTACCGGTTTGGAAAAATCGGTCGAAAAACGCAACTTTTTAGTCTTCGCACTGTACAGTTTTCGCATTTCATAGGATCGGGCTGAAACTCATACGGCATTTAGTATTTTATAGAAGTAAACAGAAAGTGAAAGGAAAACATTAAATTTATTACTGTTCCGGGTACACGAGGGGTTCAAAGTTGCGTACCTCTGTTTAAGAAAAGGTAAAAATAGTAGCTGGCCGGCCGTGATTGGTATCGTTGGAAAGCCCTTAAAACGTACTTTATAATGGTACTAATGTTTATCTGAAAAAGTCGCGTTTCAGACCCTTTTGAACGATAAATAGTTTTTCGTAACGATAAATCGTATCAAGAAACGAATTGTGCTGCTCTGAACTGAATTTGAGAGATCTATGGTGTAGGGCGGGGGCGCAACTTGATTGTCCGTCGAATGGGGGAGGGGGGGTAAAAATGTACCGTATTTTAAGGCGCCACGGCAAAAAACCAAAAAGTAGTCACACCCCGCCTCTTGATTTTCGGAAAAATTTCGAGTTGGTAATGTCAAAATCGGTTAGGAACCTTAAAAATAGCTTGACCAAACATTGGGTAAGGGCAGTTTTAAACCACTCCTTAAGGGTGAAAATCGACCCTAAAGGGCGAAATAGAGTGTTTTTTGGATTTTAGTACTGATGGGTGTGTATGTCGTAGAGACATGCAGTTTTCTGGAAATTGTTAAGGCTATAGTGTATTTTTAGGGAAAAATACTATATGCCGGGAAATTTCCCGGGACACTCATTTATTTTCAACGGGAAATCGTCTACGGTAAAAAAGGGTGTATTTTCAACACGCTTTTACGTGTAACTTTTGAAATAATTGAAAATATAAATTTCTTTTTCACGGCTTTTGTAGATCCCGCAGAGGTCCATAGCCGGTAACGAGAACTTTTTTTTTGTGTGCACCACCGCTTAGGGGCGACATCGGGAAGTTTTTTTTTCGCCGATCAGAAAACGTAAGGTAGTTGGTACGGAGTGTCGTATATCGTTGGAAAGCCCTTGAGAAGAGTACAAAAGTGATGCAAAAACATTTTGAAAATTTTCACGTTTCAGGCCCTAAAAAGCGAAAAAACACTTTTTACCACTTTTTTCCAAACGTTTTTATGTATGGTTTACGTTTCTCCTCCTAGGGCTTTTATACGACGCTATTGGGCTTTTGAGCCTTGAAAGCCAACGAATTACCGCTTCTGGCGTTATGCTTCTAAATTCGATGGTACTTTTAGTTTTTGAGATATGGTACTTTAAATTCCGAGGTACAAGTCGGTTCTTAGGAGGTACGTACGGAGGAAAAAAAAGTACCCCTCTACTCTGCTTCGTATGCTCTAAAAATGTTCTTTTCAAGGGGTAAGCGCAATCCCCTTTTTTTAGTACCTTCGAGGGGGGGAAGTCGAGTACCTCGGCGAAAAACACGCGAAAATCGTGTTTTACCGAAATTTCGACTTTGACCTTCTGTACCGTTCGCAATTTTAATCGGACGGGGTTCAAAAGGGTACCCAACTTTAGGTCAAACTGTCCTCTTTAAGAATCCGGTTTGTTTTTACAATTCCTATTCCTACTTCGGGAGCTACGTCTATGTGAAGGACGTCCTCCTTGGGTAGCCGCAACCAGAAGGGAACGTTGTACCTATTTGACAGAGGTATCGTTGGAAAGGCCTTTTAAAATGTACCAAATGTGTGAAAAAATATTTTCAAAAAAAGTTACCTGGTGTGTGCTTTAGTACCCTTTTGTATTTTAAAGTGCCAAAAACGGGGTAGATAACCCCACTGTGGGACCTACAGCGTCGAGGGATTTACCAGCTCGAAAATTTCCTTCACTCACAAGTTGCGCCAAATTACACTTAAACGCACTGTACCCTTTTGGTACCTGTAGCTTCGCGGGTTCGGGTACAGAGGTACTTTTAGTACCGCGGTAGTTTTAGGGCGCACTGTAAAAATAATAAATAAAAAAATTGCAGCTGTTTACTTAAAAGTGTGTGGGTTTTATTGCCTTTGTACCCATTTTATTTAAATACATTTTTTATTTCTACTAATGTTTGTACTTATTGTACCGGTTTGGAAAAATCGGTCGAAAAACGCAACTTTTTAGTCTTCGCACTGTACAGTTTTCGCATTTCATAGGATCGGGCTGAAACTCATACGGCATTTAGTATTTTATAGAAGTAAACAGAAAGTGAAAGGAAAACATTAAATTTATTACTGTTCCGGGTACACGAGGGGTTCAAAGTTGCGTACCTCTGTTTAAGAAAAGGTAAAAATAGTAGCTGGCCGGCCGTGATTGGTATCGTTGGAAAGCCCTTAAAACGTACTTTATAATGGTACTAATGTTTATCTGAAAAAGTCGCGTTTCAGACCCTTTTGAACGATAAATAGTTTTTCGTAACGATAAATCGTATCAAGAAACGAATTGTGCTGCTCTGAACTGAATTTGAGAGATCTATGGTGTAGGGCGGGGGCGCAACTTGATTGTCCGTCGAATGGGGGAGGGGGGGTAAAAATGTACCGTATTTTAAGGCGCCACGGCAAAAAACCAAAAAGTAGTCACACCCCGCCTCTTGATTTTCGGAAAAATTTCGAGTTGGTAATGTCAAAATCGGTTAGGAACCTTAAAAATAGCTTGACCAAACATGGGGTAAGGGCAGTTTTAAACCACTCCTTAAGGGTGAAAATCGACCCTAAAGGGCGAAATAGAGTGTTTTTTGGATTTTAGTACTGATGGGTGTGTATGTCGTAGAGACATGCAGTTTTCTGGAAATTGTTAAGGCTATAGTGTATTTTTAGGGAAAAATACTATATGCCGGGAAATTTCCCGGGACACTCATTTATTTTCAACGGGAAATCGTCTACGGTAAAAAAGGGTGTATTTTCAACACGCTTTTACGTGTAACTTTTGAAATAATTGAAAATATAAATTTCTTTTTCACGGCTTTTGTAGATCCCGCAGAGGTCCATAGCCGGTAACGAGAACTTTTTTTTTGTGTGCACCACCGCTTAGGGGCGACATCGGGAAGTTTTTTTTTCGCCGATCAGAAAACGTAAGGTAGTTGGTACGGAGTGTCGTATATCGTTGGAAAGCCCTTGAGAAGAGTACAAAAGTGATGCAAAAACATTTTGAAAATTTTCACGTTTCAGGCCCTAAAAAGCGAAAAAACACTTTTTACCACTTTTTTCCAAACGTTTTTATGTATGGTTTACGTTTCTCCTCCTAGGGCTTTTATACGACGCTATTGGGCTTTTGAGCCTTGAAAGCCAACGAATTACCGCTTCTGGCGTTATGCTTCTAAATTCGATGGTACTTTTAGTTTTTGAGATATGGTACTTTAAATTCCGAGGTACAAGTCGGTTCTTAGGAGGTACGTACGGAGGAAAAAAAAGTACCCCTCTACTCTGCTTCGTATGCTCTAAAAATGTTCTTTTCAAGGGGTAAGCGCAATCCCCTTTTTTTAGTACCTTCGAGGGGGGGAAGTCGAGTACCTCGGCGAAAAACACACGAAAATCGTGTTTTACCGAAATTTCGACTTTGACCTTCTGTGCCGTTCGCAATTTTAATCGGACGGGGTTCAAAAGGGTACCCAACTTTAGGTCAAACTGTCCTCTTTAAGAATCCGGTTTGTTTTTACAATTCCTATTCCTACTTCGGGAGCTACGTCTATGTGAAGGACGTCCTCCTTGGGTAGCCGCAACCAGAAGGGAACGTTGTACCTATTTGACAGAGGTATCGTTGGAAAGGCCTTTTAAAATGTACCAAATGTGTGAAAAAATATTTTCAAAAAAAGTTACCTGGTGTGTGCTTTAGTACCCTTTTGTATTTTAAAGTGCCAAAAACGGGGTAGATAACCCCACTGTGGGACCTACAGCGTCGAGGGATTTACCAGCTCGAAAATTTCCTTCACTCACAAGTTGCGCCAAATTACACTTAAACGCACTGTACCCTTTTGGTACCTGTAGCTTCGCGGGTTCGGGTACAGAGGTACTTTTAGTACCGCGGTAGTTTTAGGGCGCACTGTAAAAATAATAAATAAAAAAATTGCAGCTGTTTACTTAAAAGTGTGTGGGTTTTATTGCCTTTGTACCCATTTTATTTAAATACATTTTTTATTTCTACTAATGTTTGTACTTATTGTACCGGTTTGGAAAAATCGGTCGAAAAACGCAACTTTTTAGTCTTCGCACTGTACAGTTTTCGCATTTCATAGGATCGGGCTGAAACTCATACGGCATTTAGTATTTTATAGAAGTAAACAGAAAGTGAAAGGAAAACATTAAATTTATTACTGTTCCGGGTACACGAGGGGTTCAAAGTTGCGTACCTCTGTTTAAGAAAAGGTAAAAATAGTAGCTGGCCGGCCGTGATTGGTATCGTTGGAAAGCCCTTAAAACGTACTTTATAATGGTACTAATGTTTATCTGAAAAAGTCGCGTTTCAGACCCTTTTGAACGATAAATAGTTTTTCGTAACGATAAATCGTATCAAGAAACGAATTGTGCTGCTCTGAACTGAATTTGAGAGATCTATGGTGTAGGGCGGGGGCGCAACTTGATTGTCCGTCGAATGGGGGAGGGGGGGTAAAAATGTACCGTATTTTAAGGCGCCACGGCAAAAAACCAAAAAGTAGTCACACCCCGCCTCTTGATTTTCGGAAAAATTTCGAGTTGGTAATGTCAAAATCGTTTAGGAACCTTAAAAATAGCTTGACCAAACATGGGGTAAGGGCAGTTTTAAACCACTCCTTAAGGGTGAAAATCGACCCTAAAGGGCGAAATAGAGTGTTTTTTGGATTTTAGTACTGATGGGTGTGTATGTCGTAGAGACATGCAGTTTTCTGGAAATTGTTAAGGCTATAGTGTATTTTTAGGGAAAAATACTATATGCCGGGAAATTTCCCGGGACACTCATTTATTTTCAACGGGAAATCGTCTACGGTAAAAAAGGGTGTATTTTCAACACGCTTTTACGTGTAACTTTTGAAATAATTGAAAATATAAATTTCTTTTTCACGGCTTTTGTAGATCCCGCAGAGGTCCATAGCCGGTAACGAGAACTTTTTTTTTGTGTGCACCACCGCTTAGGGGCGACATCGGGAAGTTTTTTTTTCGCCGATCAGAAAACGTAAGGTAGTTGGTACGGAGTGTCGTATATCGTTGGAAAGCCCTTGAGAAGAGTACAAAAGTGATGCAAAAACATTTTGAAAATTTTCACGTTTCAGGCCCTAAAAAGCGAAAAAACACTTTTTACCACTTTTTTCCAAACGTTTTTATGTATGGTTTACGTTTCTCCTCCTAGGGCTTTTATACGACGCTATTGGGCTTTTGAGCCTTGAAAGCCAACGAATTACCGCTTCTGGCGTTATGCTTCTAAATTCGATGGTACTTTTAGTTTTTGAGATATGGTACTTTAAATTCCGAGGTACAAGTCGGTTCTTAGGAGGTACGTACGGAGGAAAAAAAAGTACCCCTCTACTCTGCTTCGTATGCTCTAAAAATGTTCTTTTCAAGGGGTAAGCGCAATCCCCTTTTTTTAGTACCTTCGAGGGGGGGAAGTCGAGTACCTCGGCGAAAAACACACGAAAATCGTGTTTTACCGAAATTTCGACTTTGACCTTCTGTGCCGTTCGCAATTTTAATCGGACGGGGTTCAAAAGGGTACCCAACTTTAGGTCAAACTGTCCTCTTTAAGAATCCGGTTTGTTTTTACAATTCCTATTCCTACTTCGGGAGCTACGTCTATGTGAAGGACGTCCTCCTTGGGTAGCCGCAACCAGAAGGGAACGTTGTACCTATTTGACAGAGGTATCGTTGGAAAGGCCTTTTAAAATGTACCAAATGTGTGAAAAAATATTTTCAAAAAAAGTTACCTGGTGTGTGCTTTAGTACCCTTTTGTATTTTAAAGTGCCAAAAACGGGGTAGATAACCCCACTGTGGGACCTACAGCGTCGAGGGATTTACCAGCTCGAAAATTTCCTTCACTCACAAGTTGCGCCAAATTACACTTAAACGCACTGTACCCTTTTGGTACCTGTAGCTTCGCGGGTTCGGGTACAGAGGTACTTTTAGTACCGCGGTAGTTTTAGGGCGCACTGTAAAAATAATAAATAAAAAAATTGCAGCTGTTTACTTAAAAGTGTGTGGGTTTTATTGCCTTTGTACCCATTTTATTTAAATACATTTTTTATTTCTACTTATGTTTGTACTTATTGTACCGGTTTGGAAAAATCGGTCGAAAAACGCAACTTTTTAGTCTTCGCACTGTACAGTTTTCGCATTTCATAGGATCGGGCTGAAACTCATACGGCATTTAGTATTTTATAGAAGTAAACAGAAAGTGAAAGGAAAACATTAAATTTATTACTGTTCCGGGTACACGAGGGGTTCAAAGTTGCGTACCTCTGTTTAAGAAAAGGTAAAAATAGTAGCTGGCCGGCCGTGATTGGTATCGTTGGAAAGCCCTTAAAACGTACTTTATAATGGTACTAATGTTTATCTGAAAAAGTCGCGTTTCAGACCCTTTTGAACGATAAATAGTTTTTCGTAACGATAAATCGTATCAAGAAACGAATTGTGCTGCTCTGAACTGAATTTGAGAGATCTATGGTGTAGGGCGGGGGCGCAACTTGATTGTCCGTCGAATGGGGGAGGGGGGGTAAAAATGTACCGTATTTTAAGGCGCCACGGCAAAAAACCAAAAAGTAGTCACACCCCGCCTCTTGATTTTCGGAAAAATTTCGAGTTGGTAATGTCAAAATCGGTTAGGAACCTTAAAAATAGCTTGACCAAACATTGGGTAAGGGCAGTTTTAAACCACTCCTTAAGGGTGAAAATCGACCCTAAAGGGCGAAATAGAGTGTTTTTTGGATTTTAGTACTGATGGGTGTGTATGTCGTAGAGACATGCAGTTTTCTGGAAATTGTTAAGGCTATAGTGTATTTTTAGGGAAAAATACTATATGCCGGGAAATTTCCCGGGACACTCATTTATTTTCAACGGGAAATCGTCTACGGTAAAAAAGGGTGTATTTTCAACACGCTTTTACGTGTAACTTTTGAAATAATTGAAAATATAAATTTCTTTTTCACGGCTTTTGTAGATCCCGCAGAGGTCCATAGCCGGTAACGAGAACTTTTTTTTTGTGTGCACCACCGCTTAGGGGCGACATCGGGAAGTTTTTTTTTCGCCGATCAGAAAACGTAAGGTAGTTGGTACGGAGTGTCGTATATCGTTGGAAAGCCCTTGAGAAGAGTACAAAAGTGATGCAAAAACATTTTGAAAATTTTCACGTTTCAGGCCCTAAAAAGCGAAAAAACACTTTTTACCACTTTTTTCCAAACGTTTTTATGTATGGTTTACGTGTCTCATCCTAGGGCTTTTATACGACGCTATTGGGCTTTTGAGCCTTGAAAGCCAACGAATTACCGCTTCTGGCGTTATGCTTCTAAATTCGATGGTACTTTTAGTTTTTGAGATATGGTACTTTAAATTCCGAGGTACAAGTCGGTTCTTAGGAGGTACGTACGGAGGAAAAAAAAGTACCCCTCTACTCTGCTTCGTATGCTCTAAAAATGTTCTTTTCAAGGGGTAAGCGCAATCCCCTTTTTTTAGTACCTTCGAGGGGGGGAAGTCGAGTACCTCGGCGAAAAACACACGAAAATCGTGTTTTACCGAAATTTCGACTTTGACCTTCTGTGCCGTTCGCAATTTTAATCGGACGGGGTTCAAAAGGGTACCCAACTTTAGGTCAAACTGTCCTCTTTAAGAATCCGGTTTGTTTTTACAATTCCTATTCCTACTTCGGGAGCTACGTCTATGTGAAGGACGTCCTCCTTGGGTAGCCGCAACCAGAAGGGAACGTTGTACCTATTTGACAGAGGTATCGTTGGAAAGGCCTTTTAAAATGTACCAAATGTGTGAAAAAATATTTTCAAAAAAAGTTACCTGGTGTGTGCTTTAGTACCCTTTTGTATTTTAAAGTGCCAAAAACGGGGTAGATAACCCCACTGTGGGACCTACAGCGTCGAGGGATTTACCAGCTCGAAAATTTCCTTCACTCACAAGTTGCGCCAAATTACACTTAAACGCACTGTACCCTTTTGGTACCTGTAGCTTCGCGGGTTCGGGTACAGAGGTACTTTTAGTACCGCGGTAGTTTTAGGGCGCACTGTAAAAATAATAAATAAAAAAATTGCAGCTGTTTACTTAAAAGTGTGTGGGTTTTATTGCCTTTGTACCCATTTTATTTAAATACATTTTTTATTTCTACTTATGTTTGTACTTATTGTACCGGTTTGGAAAAATCGGTCGAAAAACGCAACTTTTTAGTCTTCGCACTGTACAGTTTTCGCATTTCATAGGATCGGGCTGAAACTCATACGGCATTTAGTATTTTATAGAAGTAAACAGAAAGTGAAAGGAAAACATTAAATTTATTACTGTTCCGGGTACACGAGGGGTTCAAAGTTGCGTACCTCTGTTTAAGAAAAGGTAAAAATAGTAGCTGGCCGGCCGTGATTGGTATCGTTGGAAAGCCCTTAAAACGTACTTTATAATGGTACTAATGTTTATCTGAAAAAGTCGCGTTTCAGACCCTTTTGAACGATAAATAGTTTTTCGTAACGATAAATCGTATCAAGAAACGAATTGTGCTGCTCTGAACTGAATTTGAGAGATCTATGGTGTAGGGCGGGGGCGCAACTTGATTGTCCGTCGAATGGGGGAGGGGGGGTAAAAATGTACCGTATTTTAAGGCGCCACGGCAAAAAACCAAAAAGTAGTCACACCCCGCCTCTTGATTTTCGGAAAAATTTCGAGTTGGTAATGTCAAAATCGGTTAGGAACCTTAAAAATAGCTTGACCAAACATTGGGTAAGGGCAGTTTTAAACCACTCCTTAAGGGTGAAAATCGACCCTAAAGGGCGAAATAGAGTGTTTTTTGGATTTTAGTACTGATGGGTGTGTATGTCGTAGAGACATGCAGTTTTCTGGAAATTGTTAAGGCTATAGTGTATTTTTAGGGAAAAATACTATATGCCGGGAAATTTCCCGGGACACTCATTTATTTTCAACGGGAAATCGTCTACGGTAAAAAAGGGTGTATTTTCAACACGCTTTTACGTGTAACTTTTGAAATAATTGAAAATATAAATTTCTTTTTCACGGCTTTTGTAGATCCCGCAGAGGTCCATAGCCGGTAACGAGAACTTTTTTTTTGTGTGCACCACCGCTTAGGGGCGACATCGGGAAGTTTTTTTTTCGCCGATCAGAAAACGTAAGGTAGTTGGTACGGAGTGTCGTATATCGTTGGAAAGCCCTTGAGAAGAGTACAAAAGTGATGCAAAAACATTTTGAAAATTTTCACGTTTCAGGCCCTAAAAAGCGAAAAAACACTTTTTACCACTTTTTTCCAAACGTTTTTATGTATGGTTTACGTTTCTCCTCCTAGGGCTTTTATACGACGCTATTGGGCTTTTGAGCCTTGAAAGCCAACGAATTACCGCTTCTGGCGTTATGCTTCTAAATTCGATGGTACTTTTAGTTTTTGAGATATGGTACTTTAAATTCCGAGGTACAAGTCGGTTCTTAGGAGGTACGTACGGAGGAAAAAAAAGTACCCCTCTACTCTGCTTCGTATGCTCTAAAAATGTTCTTTTCAAGGGGTAAGCGCAATCCCCTTTTTTTAGTACCTTCGAGGGGGGGAAGTCGAGTACCTCGGCGAAAAACACGCGAAAATCGTGTTTTACCGAAATTTCGACTTTGACCTTCTGTACCGTTCGCAATTTTAATCGGACGGGGTTCAAAAGGGTACCCAACTTTAGGTCAAACTGTCCTCTTTAAGAATCCGGTTTGTTTTTACAATTCCTATTCCTACTTCGGGAGCTACGTCTATGTGAAGGACGTCCTCCTTGGGTAGCCGCAACCAGAAGGGAACGTTGTACCTATTTGACAGAGGTATCGTTGGAAAGGCCTTTTAAAATGTACCAAATGTGTGAAAAAATATTTTCAAAAAAAGTTACCTGGTGTGTGCTTTAGTACCCTTTTGTATTTTAAAGTGCCAAAAACGGGGTAGATAACCCCACTGTGGGACCTACAGCGTCGAGGGATTTACCAGCTCGAAAATTTCCTTCACTCACAAGTTGCGCCAAATTACACTTAAACGCACTGTACCCTTTTGGTACCTGTAGCTTCGCGGGTTCGGGTACAGAGGTACTTTTAGTACCGCGGTAGTTTTAGGGCGCACTGTAAAAATAATAAATAAAAAAATTGCAGCTGTTTACTTAAAAGTGTGTGGGTTTTATTGCCTTTGTACCCATTTTATTTAAATACATTTTTTATTTCTACTAATGTTTGTACTTATTGTACCGGTTTGGAAAAATCGGTCGAAAAACGCAACTTTTTAGTCTTCGCACTGTACAGTTTTCGCATTTCATAGGATCGGGCTGAAACTCATACGGCATTTAGTATTTTATAGAAGTAAACAGAAAGTGAAAGGAAAACATTAAATTTATTACTGTTCCGGGTACACGAGGGGTTCAAAGTTGCGTACCTCTGTTTAAGAAAAGGTAAAAATAGTAGCTGGCCGGCCGTGATTGGTATCGTTGGAAAGCCCTTAAAACGTACTTTATAATGGTACTAATGTTTATCTGAAAAAGTCGCGTTTCAGACCCTTTTGAACGATAAATAGTTTTTCGTAACGATAAATCGTATCAAGAAACGAATTGTGCTGCTCTGAACTGAATTTGAGAGATCTATGGTGTAGGGCGGGGGCGCAACTTGATTGTCCGTCGAATGGGGGAGGGGGGGTAAAAATGTACCGTATTTTAAGGCGCCACGGCAAAAAACCAAAAAGTAGTAGTCACACCCCGCCTCTTGATTTTCGGAAAAATTTCGAGTTGGTAATGTCAAAATCGGTTAGGAACCTTAAAAATAGCTTGACCAAACATGGGGTAAGGGCAGTTTTAAACCACTCCTTAAGGGTGAAAATCGACCCTAAAGGGCGAAATAGAGTGTTTTTTGGATTTTAGTACTGATGGGTGTGTATGTCGTAGAGACATGCAGTTTTCTGGAAATTGTTAAGGCTATAGTGTATTTTTAGGGAAAAATACTATATGCCGGGAAATTTCCCGGGACACTCATTTATTTTCAACGGGAAATCGTCTACGGTAAAAAAGGGTGTATTTTCAACACGCTTTTACGTGTAACTTTTGAAATAATTGAAAATATAAATTTCTTTTTCACGGCTTTTGTAGATCCCGCAGAGGTCCATAGCCGGTAACGAGAACTTTTTTTTTGTGTGCACCACCGCTTAGGGGCGACATCGGGAAGTTTTTTTTTCGCCGATCAGAAAACGTAAGGTAGTTGGTACGGAGTGTCGTATATCGTTGGAAAGCCCTTGAGAAGAGTACAAAAGTGATGCAAAAACATTTTGAAAATTTTCACGTTTCAGGCCCTAAAAAGCGAAAAAACACTTTTTACCACTTTTTTCCAAACGTTTTTATGTATGGTTTACGTTTCTCCTCCTAGGGCTTTTATACGACGCTATTGGGCTTTTGAGCCTTGAAAGCCAACGAATTACCGCTTCTGGCGTTATGCTTCTAAATTCGATGGTACTTTTAGTTTTTGAGATATGGTACTTTAAATTCCGAGGTACAAGTCGGTTCTTAGGAGGTACGTACGGAGGAAAAAAAAGTACCCCTCTACTCTGCTTCGTATGCTCTAAAAATGTTCTTTTCAAGGGGTAAGCGCAATCCCCTTTTTTTAGTACCTTCGAGGGGGGGAAGTCGAGTACCTCGGCGAAAAACACACGAAAATCGTGTTTTACCGAAATTTCGACTTTGACCTTCTGTGCCGTTCGCAATTTTAATCGGACGGGGTTCAAAAGGGTACCCAACTTTAGGTCAAACTGTCCTCTTTAAGAATCCGGTTTGTTTTTACAATTCCTATTCCTACTTCGGGAGCTACGTCTATGTGAAGGACGTCCTCCTTGGGTAGCCGCAACCAGAAGGGAACGTTGTACCTATTTGACAGAGGTATCGTTGGAAAGGCCTTTTAAAATGTACCAAATGTGTGAAAAAATATTTTCAAAAAAAGTTACCTGGTGTGTGCTTTAGTACCCTTTTGTATTTTAAAGTGCCAAAAACGGGGTAGATAACCCCACTGTGGGACCTACAGCGTCGAGGGATTTACCAGCTCGAAAATTTCCTTCACTCACAAGTTGCGCCAAATTACACTTAAACGCACTGTACCCTTTTGGTACCTGTAGCTTCGCGGGTTCGGGTACAGAGGTACTTTTAGTACCGCGGTAGTTTTAGGGCGCACTGTAAAAATAATAAATAAAAAAATTGCAGCTGTTTACTTAAAAGTGTGTGGGTTTTATTGCCTTTGTACCCATTTTATTTAAATACATTTTTTATTTCTACTAATGTTTGTACTTATTGTACCGGTTTGGAAAAATCGGTCGAAAAACGCAACTTTTTAGTCTTCGCACTGTACAGTTTTCGCATTTCATAGGATCGGGCTGAAACTCATACGGCATTTAGTATTTTATAGAAGTAAACAGAAAGTGAAAGGAAAACATTAAATTTATTACTGTTCCGGGTACACGAGGGGTTCAAAGTTGCGTACCTCTGTTTAAGAAAAGGTAAAAATAGTAGCTGGCCGGCCGTGATTGGTATCGTTGGAAAGCCCTTAAAACGTACTTTATAATGGTACTAATGTTTATCTGAAAAAGTCGCGTTTCAGACCCTTTTGAACGATAAATAGTTTTTCGTAACGATAAATCGTATCAAGAAACGAATTGTGCTGCTCTGAACTGAATTTGAGAGATCTATGGTGTAGGGCGGGGGCGCAACTTGATTGTCCGTCGAATGGGGGAGGGGGGGTAAAAATGTACCGTATTTTAAGGCGCCACGGCAAAAAACCAAAAAGTAGTAGTCACACCCCGCCTCTTGATTTTCGGAAAAATTTCGAGTTGGTAATGTCAAAATCGGTTAGGAACCTTAAAAATAGCTTGACCAAACATGGGGTAAGGGCAGTTTTAAACCACTCCTTAAGGGTGAAAATCGACCCTAAAGGGCGAAATAGAGTGTTTTTTGGATTTTAGTACTGATGGGTGTGTATGTCGTAGAGACATGCAGTTTTCTGGAAATTGTTAAGGCTATAGTGTATTTTTAGGGAAAAATACTATATGCCGGGAAATTTCCCGGGACACTCATTTATTTTCAACGGGAAATCGTCTACGGTAAAAAAGGGTGTATTTTCAACACGCTTTTACGTGTAACTTTTGAAATAATTGAAAATATAAATTTCTTTTTCACGGCTTTTGTAGATCCCGCAGAGGTCCATAGCCGGTAACGAGAACTTTTTTTTTGTGTGCACCACCGCTTAGGGGCGACATCGGGAAGTTTTTTTTTCGCCGATCAGAAAACGTAAGGTAGTTGGTACGGAGTGTCGTATATCGTTGGAAAGCCCTTGAGAAGAGTACAAAAGTGATGCAAAAACATTTTGAAAATTTTCACGTTTCAGGCCCTAAAAAGCGAAAAAACACTTTTTACCACTTTTTTCCAAACGTTTTTATGTATGGTTTACGTTTCTCCTCCTAGGGCTTTTATACGACGCTATTGGGCTTTTGAGCCTTGAAAGCCAACGAATTACCGCTTCTGGCGTTATGCTTCTAAATTCGATGGTACTTTTAGTTTTTGAGATATGGTACTTTAAATTCCGAGGTACAAGTCGGTTCTTAGGAGGTACGTACGGAGGAAAAAAAAGTACCCCTCTACTCTGCTTCGTATGCTCTAAAAATGTTCTTTTCAAGGGGTAAGCGCAATCCCCTTTTTTTAGTACCTTCGAGGGGGGGAAGTCGAGTACCTCGGCGAAAAACACACGAAAATCGTGTTTTACCGAAATTTCGACTTTGACCTTCTGTGCCGTTCGCAATTTTAATCGGACGGGGTTCAAAAGGGTACCCAACTTTAGGTCAAACTGTCCTCTTTAAGAATCCGGTTTGTTTTTACAATTCCTATTCCTACTTCGGGAGCTACGTCTATGTGAAGGACGTCCTCCTTGGGTAGCCGCAACCAGAAGGGAACGTTGTACCTATTTGACAGAGGTATCGTTGGAAAGGCCTTTTAAAATGTACCAAATGTGTGAAAAAATATTTTCAAAAAAAGTTACCTGGTGTGTGCTTTAGTACCCTTTTGTATTTTAAAGTGCCAAAAACGGGGTAGATAACCCCACTGTGGGACCTACAGCGTCGAGGGATTTACCAGCTCGAAAATTTCCTTCACTCACAAGTTGCGCCAAATTACACTTAAACGCACTGTACCCTTTTGGTACCTGTAGCTTCGCGGGTTCGGGTACAGAGGTACTTTTAGTACCGCGGTAGTTTTAGGGCGCACTGTAAAAATAATAAATAAAAAAATTGCAGCTGTTTACTTAAAAGTGTGTGGGTTTTATTGCCTTTGTACCCATTTTATTTAAATACATTTTTTATTTCTACTAATGTTTGTACTTATTGTACCGGTTTGGAAAAATCGGTCGAAAAACGCAACTTTTTAGTCTTCGCACTGTACAGTTTTCGCATTTCATAGGATCGGGCTGAAACTCATACGGCATTTAGTATTTTATAGAAGTAAACAGAAAGTGAAAGGAAAACATTAAATTTATTACTGTTCCGGGTACACGAGGGGTTCAAAGTTGCGTACCTCTGTTTAAGAAAAGGTAAAAATAGTAGCTGGCCGGCCGTGATTGGTATCGTTGGAAAGCCCTTAAAACGTACTTTATAATGGTACTAATGTTTATCTGAAAAAGTCGCGTTTCAGACCCTTTTGAACGATAAATAGTTTTTCGTAACGATAAATCGTATCAAGAAACGAATTGTGCTGCTCTGAACTGAATTTGAGAGATCTATGGTGTAGGGCGGGGGCGCAACTTGATTGTCCGTCGAATGGGGGAGGGGGGGTAAAAATGTACCGTATTTTAAGGCGCCACGGCAAAAAACCAAAAAGTAGTCACACCCCGCCTCTTGATTTTCGGAAAAATTTCGAGTTGGTAATGTCAAAATCGGTTAGGAACCTTAAAAATAGCTTGACCAAACATGGGGTAAGGGCAGTTTTAAACCACTCCTTAAGGGTGAAAATCGACCCTAAAGGGCGAAATAGAGTGTTTTTTGGATTTTAGTACTGATGGGTGTGTATGTCGTAGAGACATGCAGTTTTCTGGAAATTGTTAAGGCTATAGTGTATTTTTAGGGAAAAATACTATATGCCGGGAAATTTCCCGGGACACTCATTTATTTTCAACGGGAAATCGTCTACGGTAAAAAAGGGTGTATTTTCAACACGCTTTTACGTGTAACTTTTGAAATAATTGAAAATATAAATTTCTTTTTCACGGCTTTTGTAGATCCCGCAGAGGTCCATAGCCGGTAACGAGAACTTTTTTTTTGTGTGCACCACCGCTTAGGGGCGACATCGGGAAGTTTTTTTTTCGCCGATCAGAAAACGTAAGGTAGTTGGTACGGAGTGTCGTATATCGTTGGAAAGCCCTTGAGAAGAGTACAAAAGTGATGCAAAAACATTTTGAAAATTTTCACGTTTCAGGCCCTAAAAAGCGAAAAAACACTTTTTACCACTTTTTTCCAAACGTTTTTATGTATGGTTTACGTGTCTCATCCTAGGGCTTTTATACGACGCTATTGGGCTTTTGAAGTCAAGTCAGCCGATTTTAATTTTTAAGGGGGGTAAAAATGAAAAATTTCTACATTTTATAATTTTCCCTTTAATTACACGACAAAAGCTAGAAGAATGTTAAATTTCAAATTTCTAGCTCATTCTTTGTAAAAACGGGTTTTTTTTCGATTTTAGGGGGGCAAGGAGGGGGAAAAGTAAAGTTTTGACAATCTTTCCGGTGCACAATGCGGACATTGCGCGTTGAACGGCGAAAACCGCAAGTCTCTAGCTCGTACGGTTCGGCTCAAATTATTATTATCGATTACCGCACATGCGGCTTTATACAGTTATGATTTTTATCACCGTGTCTCCTGTGGCCGTATATCAAAATACTTGTATTTTAAAATAAACCTAACTTAAAGAGGTTTAGTGGGAGATTCGAGCCCCAAAATCTAAAGTGAAATCGGACGACAATCGTACAAGCTACACCCACTCAAAGTCAAAAAAGCAAAAAAATAATAACACAAAAAAAAAAAAAATTATCACCATCTGAGGTATAACCGTTAGAGATACGACAAAAAGTCATAGGACCAAAGTTGTAGATCTTTTAAAATCAGTTACCGGTGGCGGTATCCGCTTTTCGATACGACTTGGCGTTTAGCCGCAATCCGCTTCCGAAACCGCTTAAAAGTCGAGGCGGCCATTTTGAATTTTTAAGGGGGGTAAAAATAAAAAATTTAGATTTTTTATGATTTTTCCTAATATCAGACGACAAAAGCTAGTGACTACCCAAATTCCAAGTTTCTAGCTCACCCGGAAGTGGGTAAACACGAGTATACGGGATTAAATAGGAGTCGAAGCCTCCGCGGGGCGTCAAAAACGGGTTTTTTCGATATTAGGGGGGGAAGGAGGGGGAAAAGTGAAATTTCGGCAATTTTTCGGGTTCACAATGCGGACATTCCGCGTCGAACGGTGAAAACCGCAAGTCTCTAGCTCTACCGGAAGTGGGTAAACATTTGTATACGTGAGTCAGTGAGTGAGTGAGTTACACATGGGGTTGTATATAATATAGACTCGCCGGGTCGTCGTTCGGCCTACGGCCGAACTCTGCCCGACGAGTGGCCAGGTACTTGTATGGAACCTGGTACTTATATAAGTCTGGTACTTGTATAGGAGCTGGTACAAAATTTCGACTTTGACCTTCTGTACCGTTCGCAATTTTAATCGGACGGGGTTCAAAAGGGTACCCAAATTTAGGTCAAACTGTCCTCTTTAAGAATCCGGTTTGTTTTTACAATTCCTATTCCTACTTCGGGAGCTACGTCTATGTGAAGGACGTCCTCCTTGGGTAGCCGCAACCAGAAGGGAACGTTGTACCTATTTGACAGAGGTATCGTTGGAATGGCCTTTTAAAATGTACCAAATGTGTGAAAAAATATTTTCAAAAAAAGTTACCTGGTGTGTACTTTAGTACCCTTTTGTATTTTAAAGTGCCAAAAACGGGGTAGATAACCCCACTGTGGGACCTACAGCGTCGAGGTAATTACCAGCTCGAAAATTTTCTTCACTCACAAGTTGCGCCAAATTACACTTGAACGCACTGTACCATTTTGGTACCTGTACCTTCGCGGGTTCGGGTACAGAGGTACTTTTAGTACCGCGGTAGTTTTAGGGCGCACTGTAAAAATAATAAATAAAAAAATTGCAGCTGTTTACTTAAAAGTGTGTGGGTTTTATTGCATTTGTACCCATTTTATTTAAATACATTTTCTATTTCTACTTATGTTTGTACTTATTGTATCGGTTTGGAAAAATCGGTCGAAAAACGCAACTTTTTAGTCTTCGCACTGTACAGTTTTCGCATTTCATAGGATCGGGCTGAAACTCATACGGCATTTAGTATTTTATAGAAGTAAACAGAAAGTGAAAGGAAAACATTAAATTTATTACTGTACCGGGTACACGAGGGGTTCAAAGTTGCGTACATCTGTTTAAGAAAAGGTAAAAACAGTAGCTGGCCGGCCGTGTTTGGTATCGTTGGAAAGCCCTTAAAACGTACTTTATAATGGTACAAATGTTTATCTGAAAAAGTCGCGTTTCAGACCCTTTTGAACGATAAATAGTTTTTCGTAACGATAAATCGTATCAAGAAACGAATTGTGCTGCTCTGAACTGAATTTGAGAGATCTATGGTGTAGGGCGGGGGCGCAACTTGATTGTCCGTCGAATGGGGGAGGGGGGGGGGGGGGTAAAAATGTACTGTATTTTAAGGCGCCACGGCAAAAAACCAAAAAGTAGTCACACCCCGCCTCTTGATTTTCGGAAAAATTTCGAGTTGGTAATGTCAAAATCGGTTAGGAACCTTAAAAATAGCTTGACCAAACATGGGGTAAGGGCAGTTTTAAACCACTCCTTAAGGGTGAAAATCGACCCTAAAGGGCGAAATAGAGTGTTTTTTGGATTTTAGTACTGATGGGTGTGTATGTCGTAGAGACATGCAGTTTTCTGGAAATTGTTAAGGCTATAGTGTATTTTTAGGGAAAAATACTATATGCCGGGAAATTTCCCGGGACACTCATTTATTTTCAACGGGAAATCGTCTACGGTTAAAAAGGGTGTATTTTCAACACGCTTTTACGTGTAACTTTTGAAATAATTGAAAATTGAAATTTCTTTTTCACGGCTTTTGTAGATCCCGCAGAGGTCCATAGCCGGTAACGATAACTTTTTTTTTGTGTGCACCACCGCTTAGGGGCGACATCGGGAAGTTTTTTTTTCGCCGATCAGAAAATGTAAGGTAGTTGGTACGGAGTGTCGTATATCGTTGGAAAGCCCTTGAGAAGAGTACAAAAGTGATGCAAAAACATTTTGAAAATTTTCACGTTTCAGGACCTAAAAAGCGAAAAAACACTTTTTACCACTTTTTTCCAAACGTTTTTATGTATGGTTTACGTATCTCCTCCTAGGGCTTTTATACGACGCTATTGGGCTTTTGAAGTCAAGTCAGCCGATTTTAATTTTTAAGGGGGGGGGGTAAAAATGAAAAATTTCAACCTTTTATAATTTTCCTTTCAATTACACGACAAAAGCTAGAAGAATGTTAAATTTCAAATTTCTAGCTCATTCCTTGTAAAAACGGGGTTTTTTCGATTTTAGGGGGGCAAGGAGGGGGAAAAGTAAAGTTTTGACATTTTTTCCGGTTCACAATGCGGACATTGCGCGTCGAACGGCGAAAACCGCAAGTCTCTAGCTCGTACGGTTCGGCTCAAATTATTATTATCGATTACCGCACATGCGGCTTTATACAGTTATGATTTTTATCACCGTGTCTCCTGTGGCCGTATATCAAAATACTTGTATTTTAAAATAAACCTAACTTAAAGAGGTTTAGTGGGAGATTCGAGCCCCAAAATCTAAAGTGAATAAAGTGAGTAAATCGTACAAGCTACACCCACTCAAAGTCAAAAAAGCAAAAAAATAATAACACAAAAAAAAAAAATAATTATCACCATCTGAGGTATAACCGTTAGAGATACGACAAAAAGTCAAAGGACCAAAGTTGTAGATCTTTTAAAATCAGTTACCGGTGGCGGTATCCGCTTTTCGATACGACTTGGCGTTTAGCCGCAATCCGCCTCCGAAACCGCTTAAAAGTCGAGGCGGCCATTTTTATTTTTTAAGGGGGGTAAAAATGAAAAATTTCAATGTTTTATGATTTTTCCTAATATCAGACGACAAAAGCTAGCGACTACCCAAATTTCAAGTTTCTAGCTCACCCGGAAGTGGGTAAACACGAGTATACGTGAGTAAATAGGCGTCGAAGCCTCCGCGGGGCGTTTCTCGATTTTAGGGGGGGAAGGAGGGGGAAAAGTGAAATTTCGACAATTTTTCGGGTTCACAATGCGGACATTCCGCGTCGAACGGTGAAAACCGCAAGTCTCTAGCTCTACCGGAAGTGGGTAAACATTTGTATACGTGAGTCAGTGAGTTACACATGGGGTTGTATAGTATATAGATACAGCTATAGCTTCAAAAGTCGTGTAAAAATCAAAACAATTTTGACAGATTAAAAAAAACGGGGGAAACAATTAAACCAATTAGACAATAATGGCTTGTAAAAGCATAAAATCAAGAAAAGTACGTGGATAGGATGCGAGGAAGCTACGTGCCACACCAATTGGCAGTCTATTTTTTATCTGTAACGCACTAATAAAATTGGTAATATTGTAATTATGTTTATAAATAATGTAAAGAAAAAATTTTAGGATATGAACCTGTCGTCACTCCAATAGAACAAGGACGTAACTATTAACTTTTATATTGGAAGAGGTACCTGTCGCCTTTTTGGAAGAGCAAGAACGTAACTGCAAAATGTTAATGAAATATAGCTAAAGACGTGTCCAAGTGTCTGGAAAACTTAATACATTAAATACGTTGGAGTACAAAGTTGGAATCATGGTTTGCATCTTACAGATACGTCACAAACATAATTGCGGATTATTTTTAAAGCTGTCAAAAATTTTTTTATTTTTTTATATGAATTAAAGTGACAATATTCGGCAATATTGAATGCTCGCAGACAGATGAAATTTCTATAAGAGCATCTGAGGGCGACATCCGACAAATCACCTAAATTTCATAAAAAGAGTAGGGCACTTCTTTAGATTGGTACTCCCCTAATAAACAAAACAGAGGGGAGTAACAATCTAAAGTAGGTGTACGCAATGTTCTTCTTTAGATTGTTACCCCCCTTATAAAAACAGAAGTGTGATATTCTTTTGTCCCAAAGTACATTGGACTAAACATAACAACCCTTTGTATTTATATTTATTTAGTCAAAGTCATTTATATTCTAAAAAAAAAACATAGGGGAGTAACAATCTAAAGAATTGCCAATAGTAGATGAGCACTTTTAAAGTTATAAGTGTTAATAAAACAACTTTCTGCTCTTGTTGAAAGGAATACAATGGGCACAGAAGGTTATATGGCTAATTACAAAATGGGCTAATTATGTCTATGTCCTATACCATTCGAATCAGGCGAGTAACCGTCACGGGACCAAAAACAGACAGACACGGAACCAGAAATGTTCCCTGATGTCTGAAACGGATTTCTGTCTTGGAATTTTTGAGTTCGGAAACATAAAAAATATTCGCTCTTCAGGTCGATCACAATTCTTCCTTTACCTTCGGTAAGCTCGGAAATAAAATTTTACATGTAAATATATTACATATTCACTAACTAACGTAAAATAAAATATGAAAAATCTCGTTAAAATTTATCTATTTAAAATATGTTTATAATCACTCAGCAATATAATAATATTTTAAAACTTCTTATGTTTATTTTTAAAGTATACTTATTTGTATTTAAATATTAATATACAATTTAGATGAAACAAATAAATTTTATTATTAAATTGATAAATATAGTTTTCTAGATTATCCTTCTCATCGATTTAAAATATTAAATTTTAACTAATAAAGATTTTGAAAGAAATATTAATTATTAATATGAATAATTATTAACTATAAATTAATTACTCGTATTTGCTTCTGTTCGAATTCATTATTTTTTAAATGGTATACAATGTAAACGTTCCAATCATGAAAAATATATATCAATAATCTTCACCAGAAAAATAATATTTAGATAAATACTGCAAATAAAACGGGAATAAATTATCAACATGTAAAAATAAATATATTAAGAAGTTTAATATTACCCATAATATATTATAATTGTATCTAATATATTTATCCTATTTATAAAAATTAAATTAAAATTATTATTAATGCATAATATTACTAAATAATAATAAAATATATTATTATTATTCTAAATTCAATTATTTACGCTTTATTATATTTTTCTACATTAAAAATATATATTAATTATATAACATGTCACATACATTTTTTCGGTGGATGATTTATAATTCATGACATCTTCCAAGAGATATATAAATAGGATGTTTTCAAAAAAAAAATAATAAAACTATTGTCCAAAATTAATGTTATTTTTTTAGTTTCGAAACGATTTATTTAAAGGATAATTTTTATTAGTTAAATTTGCACTGAAGAGAAATTTAAAAAAAAAAAGTATAATTTTTTTTGTTCGAATCGAAAATTTTATTTTGAAGGGCAGATTAAAACATTTCGTCCCAAAATAAAGGTTTCAGCCCGGCAGCCCGAGATCGACTGAGGTCGAATAGGGTACTGTAAGGTACAGGTTTGGACGGCAGTAGGGCGGGCCAGACAGAGCTGCGTCCTAGCGACAGGAGCCTTAACTAACTCTACCACCCTTGCCTCTCTTTCCTTAGGCTTATCTAATCTCGATGCATCGATCAGTGCCCTGCTTAGGGGCCACTACCAATGTCAAGGACTGTCAGTTATCGGTCACTACATTTTAATTGAAGCGAGCGTAGCGAGCTTCCTACATTCAACGAAATATGCTCCGTGTCTGTCTGTCTGTGTATCTAAAACGTACGACGATAACTTGAGTAAAAGTTGACCGATTTTGATGAAATTTGGTACACATGTTCATTTTACCAATGCTCAGGATGAGTTCGTTGGAAAACGTTGTCTGCCTAAGCGTTCGCGCGCAACACTCGCGTAAACGTGCGCTTCAAAACTAAAATTGGAATTTTAGGACGGGAAAAAATTCTAACTTTATCTATTTGATGAGACGAATATTTTTTTTTAAAGTAACATTTTGTAGTAAAACCAACAGAGACACCGCTATAAATTAATAAAGATCTATAAAACTATTAAAGCGGACCTAAACGTTTAATGGAGAAAAAAACAACGTTTTTACTGATATCTTACGCCGCTATACTACTATCATACCCATTATCTATCAACTCATCATGATTATCTATTTTTTTTCAATATTCAATAAATATTTATTACTATACGCTCGCTTCAATGATAGAGTCACGCAATACCGAGTATTATAAAGTTAAAATTCAAATACAGTCTTTTGGAGTGCAACAGTATATTAACTGCTACCAATTAGTGGCGCATTGCTTCCCC